>JANTPZ010001998.1:0-20425 GCA_025593235.1 Vachellia pachyceras | reverse complement strand
CCGACTGGGAGGGAGGGATTGGTTAGCAATGACATCTTTTGTTTGGTTAGGATGCAGCGGAGTGGGAGGAAAGGTGTCTCGCTCATTTTTGTTTCGTTCGGAAGGGAAGGGATATAAATTGACGAATATAAACCCCCCCCCCACACAAGGGAAAAAAATACACTGAATTGAGTCTTGGAACTCAAAAGCTAGCAGCGCAAAACCTTCACATTAGCACTGCTGAGGAAACACGAGAGTTGAAGAGAACAGGTCTTCACATCTCAGTGAAAATTCATCATATATTCGATGCTCTGAAATGAGAACTAAAAGGTTGTTTTACTTGCATAGCTTAGTATTGTCTTCATTCCAACGTTTCTTCCATAGGAAACAGAGAGCCGAGGGGTCAAAGTTGCTAAATCAAAGAAGCAGCTTGAAATCCTTCTTTTAAAAATTTCCTCAGCACGGTGTTTGTTCAACCGACTGGGAGGGAGGGATTGGTTAGCAATGACATCTTTTGTTTGGTTAGGATGCAGCGGAGTGGGAGGAAAGGTGTCTCGCTCATTTTTGTTTCGTTTGGAAGGGAAGGGGTATAAATTGACGAATATGGTTCCCCCCCCCCCCCCACCAAAAAAAAAACACTGAATTGAGTCTTGGCACTCAAAAGTTAGCAGCGCAAAACCTTCACATTAGCACTGAGATCTAAATTGACGACTTTTCTGATCATGAGCCAACTCTTGGTTTAACTTTGTTGACTAACCTCTATTTCTCTTCTCGCCCTTCAACTTTTCCTTTCCCTTCTTCCCTTTTCTATGTAACTTTGGTCTGTTTCTGTATCCATGGTCGTTGATGTAGTTGAATAGAGATAAGGAAGAAGGAAGAACAGATCTCGTAAAACCAGGCGCAAACTATAAATAACGAGGCGAGTTGACGTCGGTTTTCATGTCGCTTACTCAATTTGTATCGGCGATTTTCGTATGTAATTATCCGTGTCAGGTTATTAGCTATCAAGAGACGGCAAGTTTAGGGGATTGGTAGGTAAGAGGTTCTTACTCAGCAAACACAGAAAAAGACAGTTGAGAAATAATAGGAGTACACAACAGATCTCATGAAAATTTGACATAACTTTAATGTCCTTAGTAAGATAATGTCCCATTAAATACGTCATTCTTTAATCATTTATGATCGCTATTATGTTCCGTTCGATACGGTATCCTTCTGTTATTAATGATTATGCTTGTTGCTCTTGTACTTCCTGCCTAAGCTAGGGTTTTACACCTCATTCACTATTCAGTAAATTTTGGTTCAAAGAGGTGTTAAACTTCCACTTCCACCACATGACCTGATTGATGAGAATGAATTGCTCATCATCAAGTCAAAATGCTCAATGGCCACTATTCATCAAAGTTGACTGAGACATAGACGAAAAAGAAAAATATTATTTCCAAGCAGTTATATATTACAAACGGTTTATTTCACTACTTACAAGCTTGCATCTTTACATGCATATTTTGATTTTTTTAAAATGAAGAAGACACACTCAAACAAAAAGCTTTAGCCTTTAATCAGAGCTCACTCAATTTGGACGTCGATGACCTTGCGTTCAACTTTGGTCTTGGGAATGTTAATGTAAAGCACACCATTTTTCAGCTCAGCCTTAACCTTGTCCTTCTCGCAGTTATCGGGAAGCTGGAGGCGAGTGTCGTATGAACTGTAGCTCCGGGACGACCATGAATCGTCCCCACCTTCTTCATTCTTGTGACCACCTTTGATGATAAGAACATCGTCCTCCACAGAAACCTTAACATCCTCCTTGGAAAGACCAGGCATGTCGAACCTCATCTTGATCTGGTTCTCCTCCTCTCTGATGTCCCAAGGTGCTCGGATTTCACCTCCCCTGCTCCTTCCTGGGATTGTCATGGCGTCTTCGAATATTCGGTCCATCGTGTCCAGCATCTGACGCATGCTTCTCATGGGTGACCACGGATCCAATAAACCTGTATTGGGTCAATAAGCAGCATCAATTGAAATACCAATTAATAATCAATTTAAGCTAGACGCGTCCAAAGGTAATTTAGCAGTCGGTAGCCAAAAAGTAAAAAACTTTAATCTTTATACTATTCGTTTCCCCGTTTTTGGTTCTTCCCTTGTTGATTCCAAACTTGGTTGCTAAGTGAAACCATTGTGTATTTGGAGCAATAATTTTTTTTGAAAATGAAATAAATTAAAGGTAGTAATTGCAATCAATGCCAATGCAATATCTCAGAAGTTCCATGAATAAAATAATCACAACCTCATCAGATCCTTATCTTAATCGATGTAAGTGCGCAAATAATTTATAGCTTAATGGTCAAAGGATCACACACCACTTCAATGTCTAAACCATTCTCTAGAGTAAATGAGGGGAAGTTTATGTGAAGAAGGAAGGAGAAAGGGACGCACCAAAGGGAGAAGCATCCATGGCCGTTCTGCGAGGCCTCCTCTCCACAGAGGTTTGTTGCTCGCCACGGTTGTCCTTGTTGAAGTGAACGTCCAGAGAAGTGTCCTTGTTATCATCAGAGGCCTGAGCCCTCGCCACTCCCAAACGAGGCAAATGCTTCTTCGTTGCCATCGGGAAGTTCGCCAAACGGGGTTGACCGGACGAGAAAGGCCCGGCCCTGTAAGATACAAGAGGCGAGCAGGATGACCACGACACAACTTGAGCAGCCATTGCGATGCGACCCAAAGAGACTCGAATTGAAGGTGCGATATTGTTAGTGTTCGGTGATTGATGAAGGAGAGAGAAGAGAGTGTGAATATATAGGAAGGAGAAGGCGAAGAGTGGAGAAGGGTCTCGAGATTGAGACAAAATGGGAACGTTCTGGACTGCACTGTCCCAGAATCCGATTGATGTATTTTGGGGTTTCTGTTTAACTTTCACTATCGACAAAAGGATTTATTGTTAAGGAATTCTCTCGGTCGTTCATCTCGTTCATTGATTGATTTTAGAAATAATGTATGTAAAACAAGACCAAGACTTCGATTCCTATTTGGATCTTATAAAAAGATCAGAGTGAGCAAATATTTTGAAGGAAAAAACTCTCAATTTAATTAGTTCAAATATAAAAATTCAGGTTCACATTTGCATAAATAGTTTTTTAAATGAGTAAAGTGTAGACTGAATTTTTTTTTCTTTTTTTTTAAATCACAAATAACATTTTTTTTTACAATTTTATAAGTGAACAAGGGAAATATAAAGGGGGTAATTATGTAGAGTTGAAATTATGAAATTTTCCTCTCAAGACCAAATCTCACATATTAAGATTCAACTTTTTTTTTTGGTAAAAAACATATTAACATTCAACTGAAAATGGCAAATTGTACTGTAAACGAGTTTTATATATATAAGACTAAGAGATAATATTCGAAAAAGCATGGGGTTGCATGTATATTATATATAGATTGTGGTTTTGCGCTCTGGGAGTGGACACGTATATGATGATTTTCATGGAATCCTTTTGCTTATTAGGTGGCAGCAAATAGGGATAAAGAGCTTTCAAAGTGGCAGGCATATAATCAATTAATCTCGCTTTTCATTAGAGAAAAAGAAAAAGAAAGAAAATCTTGTTTTGGACGTTAAAGATCATAAGCTAACCCCTACCAGTGTTTTGATACATACATTAATTACTAAAAAATATTAAGCGATGATCTTATTTTTTGCTATGCACGTGTATATTTCCAACGAAGGAAGATAAATTTTTTTTTTTAAAAAAAATGATACCCCCTTCATGTCCGAGTGATTGTCTTTTATTAATTCTCCAATTAAGAGGCTTAGAATCCAATTGTTGCCCTTTGCCACTGACCCCCACCTGCGTCTACTGGCCCAGTTTTCTTGTGACTTGAAATTTGCGTACCGCTAATTCATTCTGCTGGCCCAATTATTTTCCTAGGTCCATCAGACATTTTGGGCCTGGCCATCAACCCTCGGCCCAGTAAAGTAATGACCAAAGTCACATTTCAAGGTTTACACCATTAACTGAATTCCCTCTGGGCTCTGGCTCAATTGGAATCACAGAGTACTGTTTCATAAGCTATCTACCTACTTTCCTGTGAGAGCTCTGGAAGTTCTCATTCTTTATTAAGAACATCAGAGAGTAGTTCCGGTTCATTTTCCACCATAGTAGTTTCATATTATCCCATAAGAGTCTTCGCATGCTCTGTTTGATCTGAATATTTTCACTTCGCCTTCACTGGTGGTGATATAACTGCATTCTTTCTTCTTCCATTAAGCTGAAAATCAAGTCTGCAAGAGAGAGAACTCGTGGCTCCACTTCCCATGTTGTTTCATTTTTTGAATTCTCTATCACGCATTCTACATCTCTCGCATTTAAATAAACATGAATATATAAATATCCATACACACATATACAACCATTAATATGTATAAGAAGCAGGAACAAAGGTGGTTGCCTGGTTGGTACCACCAAACTTCCACAGGTCTATGTTTTTCATTGGCATTCATCACTAATCATGGCCATGCTCCTCGAATGCTGGCTTCAGTAGTTTCAAGGTCGATAACTGCAACAATCTAATATATGAAGGCGTAGCTGCTTCATTTGGTTGGGCCCGGCCACCTCATGTATCTCCTTTGATTTGCTCCACAGGATGCGGTACAAGCCAGCTGTGACCAAAACCATGCCCACCAAGCTGCAAGAAGATATTATTCTACTATAGACTTGCATTGTGAAGCCAATACTAACATTGAGACACTAATAACATAGAGAATCCTAAAGAGAGGGCAAATCTAGCTAGAAAGTAGAGCAATGTTCGTGCATTCCAACTGTGAGTGGTTCACCCAACAAGATGGCTTCGACACAGGTCACAAAAATGAGAGCCAAAGGATTAAACATGGGAGGATACACAGACCCATGCACAGTAGCAATCCAAGACGCTAAGTGGAATGTAACCGATGAAGGAAATACCGCCTATATAAAGAAATCACATACATTAGTTTATAGTAATTCACACAAGGGATGGACAAAAAAATTACATCGTAAGCTTGAAAATTAAATCTTAATTAACTCATTAAGTTCAAAAATCTTACTGAGTACACCATAATGAGTGGCTCCACATTACAACCCAGTGACCAATTCTTCTCCTGTCAATGCATAGCCCTATAACTATTAACTACTGCTTCAATTGACATCATGATACATGTCAACATTGTCGAGCTGGACTTCAACGGAAGGGCTTTTAGCAACTTCACCTATTAGAATTCAAAGACACAACAGTCTAATAATTAGAAGGAAGACTAACGCAATAATGCATACTCTTTCTATCTACACACTAAAACACAAGTATTGTTCGAATCTTTGGAATAGAAAGCTTACTTGGACAATGAGCCATATTGCATAAGCGAGGCAATTCAACTAGCAGCTAGAAACAGAATGCCTTAAAGCATACGAGTCTTAGGCTGCTATGTTGAAGCGACGTGAGAGGAACGATAACCACCAATATAAAACTTCTTTCCTCATAAAGGCTAGAGATCAATGCCCCTCCCACACAAATAACTATCCCATTAATCTGAGTCCTGGTCTCTCCATCCTTCAATCATTTATGAATTAATTCTTATGATATTGTAATTGAGAGACAACAAGCTTTACATACTGTGTATTTTATGCACATGCTTAAATATGATGGATATTAAGAAAGTGACTGTGATTGGGAACCAAGTTGAGGAAGCTAGCCGAGTAAGTAGCAGAAGTGTCTGCCAAACCATAATAAATTAAAAGACTCCTACGGTCATTATGCCGAAAAAATGAAAATGATGGCATTTTACAGTTAGAATATATATATTCATCAATAACACAAGGTATATAGAAAACTAATATTGCATAGTGGAAATTAATTTCCTTCTATGAAGCTATGGAAAATAAGCCCTTCTATTATGGCAAAATCTTGTAAAAAGGCATACCCCAAACACAAAGCATCTCAAATCCACTTTTACTAAATAAAAGTATTACGAAAAGTAATGAAAAAAGTTCTTTCATTATGTTTTATTATTTTAAATAAATTATCATTTTCATTAGTCATGATAATTAGCGTATAATTATATATAATATTTTTGTGTTTATTTATATTTTATATACAACTTTCCTATCAAACCATCTTCCTTCCCAATTCCCAGTGTATAACAAGCATGTGAGCAATGTGAATTTTTCCCTTTCATCTCTCTCCGCTGAAATTGATTTTTCCCGTCAAATTAAACCCTCATGTTTAATTAGTGTTGGTATATGTGTACTGTACTTGAGTCAAAGTTAGAAAATCTTATAGCAAGCTAATTAATAAGTGTATCTATTATTTATCTTCAAATTAATGTATCTGACTTATAAAATAATATATAATCTTATGATACATATAAGTATTTTAAAATATATATTATAATTAAATATTTAATTATAATATATATTTTAAAATACTTATATGTATCATAAGATTATATATTATTTTTTAATATTGAAAAAAAGTGAATTGACTCTTATATTAAATACTTAGGTAGTATTTTATTAACCAATGCAACCATGAAAAGCAAAGCATTCACTTCCTGCTACCTAATGGTACATTTGTGGAAATTGGTTTCCTCGACCCGTCAATTCCGATGGATCGAAACTCGAAAGAGACCAATTTCTCACCCACATGATCTTGTGCTCTTTAGTCAGTGACTGTTGGTTGTAGATTTTTTTTTTTTTAATCAAATGTTGTTTTCAATTTGGCTTGTCCTTAGCCATCAAGCTGCTCTATATCTGTCACTACTGGATTTAGTGCACGTTTGAAAAATAGTTCCTTCTAACGAAGTACGCAAGTCAAAATAAAAGCAATTCAAAATCCGTAAAAAATCTATAAAATCATCTCAGAATCCGTAACTCATTCTGCTAACAGATTTCCCAAACACATACTTAGTCAATTGATTGACAGAAGAGGTGAGTAGATTACAGTATTCTCCTTATCATTCAAAGCCTGGCCTGGACAATATGTGATTGAGGTTGAGGATGAGTGATGACGACATCCTATACATGCTTAGTGATGATATTTAATCTGAGATATTTCTTGGGATAACAAAAAATAAAGTAATTAACGCGTTATACTTTCTGGTGTCATGCATAGCATTATATGTCCATATATAGTTCCATGATTTTGAGAGTTTTTGTCTTTCATACAAGTTAAGGGCTATCCTCACTTGATGAGGCATTCTAGCCTAAGAGGAGGAGGAGCCTTGCTCAAACTGAGGTGGATTAAGGTTTGCGCACCGCACGAACGAATGAAAATTTGACACTGATTATTAATTTCAACTCCTTCATTTTGAATCTCCATGGTTCATTAAATAAAATCATCTTTTAAATTAATCTTAAATATTGTTCAAATATTCAAGATTAATTTAAGGATCTCAATTCAAAGACGAGGCTATTTCTGATAATGCAATTTCTTTTTAATATTCCTTTTTTGACGTAACTGAGTCTCGGAAATATCTTTGTTTAAAATGACTACGTGAGCTTGTTTTTCAATGCAAGCGTTCTTGATCTTTCGTCTAATTAATTTAAAACCTCCTGTTTGCTATATGCATGCGCTCAATAATTATTGTTTTTCTGCAGGGTTACAATTTATTTTAATTTCCATCATCGACGACTACTGATGATGATCATGGTTTTGATCTAAACATCGCATATCAAATCTGAAGCAAAATTATAATTTTATTTTTCATATTTAGCCTTAGTTAATTATTCACATTCTAACCAAAGTTCGAATCCCTATTAAAAAATGTATCAACATTTAATGTTTAATAGTATTTCAAACACAATTACATATAATAGAAGGATGCGTATCCTTGACAAGTAAAATAAAACCGTTCGCTTTTCACACATTGGAAATCCCAAATTTATTGAAGGAAATAATAGAAAAAAGTATTTAATTTAATAAGCAAGGAATATACACATATAGTAATAACTACTATATAGAACAATAGCTAGAACGTTGGGACCAACCGACCCGGGACCTGGTAGAATGAAACTACCCCCAAGGTAGATCCGGTAATGATAGTAGAGAATAATCTAACCGAACAAGTACATATTGTAGGCACTGGACTACCTTAAGGAAAGTCGAAACCATAAGCTAAGGAGACGTACGTGTGTAGATACATTTTTTTTTATACAAAAGAGAGTATGAAAGCTTAGAAGAAAGAGAGGGGAGGTCACACAATAAGGAGATCTAATTTCAAAGAATCATTCAAGCACAAAGCCTACAAATGATGTGGGTACGAACAATACGTATGTAGATACATACACAGCAGAATTACAGCAAAACCATCATATCGATGGAGGGCAGGTGTAGCTGTCGTCGCATGGAGGGCAGCCGGTGTAGCGGTTGCATTCAGATGGATGTCGGAACGAGTTCTTGGAAAGTTTCCGTCCTGCGTGGTACTCAATATATATAAATATAAATTAATTAAACCGAATATTATACATGTACGTATGCATGCATGTATAGCTCCTGTGAGTGAAAGCCATGGATGGATGAAAATGAAGGAAAAGAGGTACCGAGTATGAGATCTGCAGAAGCCAGGTTGCAGAAGACGGCGAGGAAGATGAGTGTCATTGCATTAACACGACCATATGTCTTCGTCTTGTTTACACTTTCATCTTCATCTTCATCATTCCCATGCTAAGGGCATCCATCAATAACCGCTCTTTATAGACTCGGCTCCATGGTCACATATTCAACAACAGTACTTTTGTTATTTTTTTATAATATTTATTAGAGAGGATACGTGTTTAAAATTACAGTTATTTACAAGGAACGAATATCACAGTATATAAATTAAATTGCTCCTAATTAATCAAATTCCATACATTTTCCCCAACCCTAAATAATAAAAAATTATTTTTTATTCAAAAGTTACCAGTTAAAAATTTTAAAATTGACTCGTTGAAATTGTATATAGACAGTACAAATTTGACCATAGAGATGGAGAATCTCGCAGTGTTACAATCCTTGGATAGGCATAAAAAATTATTCTCTCAATGGTTTCCCGAACCAACCCTAAATCTTGTTTACTTCTTCGTTTCTAGAAAGAGAGGGAATATTTCTATCAAGAAAGAAAGGGAGGGAATATAGAATTACCATTTAAATAGAACTTAAAATATTGTTCAAATAGAATTCTTTTTTTTTTCCCGCTAACGTTGTTCAAATAGAATCTATTCCTCCCTCAACATCAGTCTTGGAAAACATCTTTTTAATTGTTATATTTTGTCATGTATTCAGCAATCTTTCGTTTTATGTCAATTCCATCTCGCTCACTGCATTAAATCCCATTTCTAAAAGAAAATGACATCAAACTGAAGTGTCCAAAAAGTGACCATCTCGCTCACCGCATTAAACACAAGTCTTGGAAATATCATATTTTTTTTTGTGAAAGAAAATATCTTTGTTTAAGTGGGGATCTTTTTTTTTTTTTTTAGGCCAATGGAAATATTTTGTCGCGTAAGTTGAAATGTCAAACATGTTGCGGTAAAAATCAGAGCAATGGGAATATTATGTTTTAGAAAAATCAGAGAAAAAGATACCGAGAAGATGATATTTTTTGGATGGTTCAAAATAAATATATAAAAACTACATTATCCCTAGCCAGTCAAATCAATATTCACTTGCATTATTGGAGAGAGATTGCAAATCAAACCTTTCAACTATGGCAAAGCAACGGGCGGGATGGGTTAGCCCGACGATCAGCCCATAACCCGCCCGTTTATTGGTACACGGGTTCAAGCTCAACCCGAACCCGCATGCAGCCCGTCTTAAACGGGCTGGCTAAAACCCACCAAATTCTGGCGGATTAAACGGGCTGTCCATTTATTTTTTTTAAAATACATCGGCTTCAGCAAGGCACAATATATGGATGGGGGCAAAAAATTCTCAGGTAATTAGGACAACCAAAATCCGAGAGGAGGGGGATGGAGGCAAAACGCAGCTTCAACACAAACAATCTCAACGACAACCAAAATCCAACATGGAATCAGGACCTAACAAAGGAGCATTCGTAGGATTGAAATCAGAGATGCACTAACCTGATGAAGAAACCAGGGCAGTCATCGGTAAGGGACGGAATCATAGAGGAAAGAGACGATCTGTGCAGGGACGGAATTGCCGATCTGTGCAGAGACGAAATCGTGGACGTTCCTTCGTGTTTCTTGATATGTGCCAGGGACGGAATCGCCGACCTCATTATGGGAATCCTCACAGTCATCGGCGAGCTTGAGGAAGGAGACAGTGGAGCACTGGCAGCGATGTCTTCTCGCACGACGAACGCGATCGAAGGCAGGAATCGGAGCTCTGAGCTTCGAGGCGAGGGGACAGCGATCAAGGGCGCGACAGAGAGGGTTGAAGCACGACTGGCGTGGCGACAGCACGAGCGCAAGCACAATAGCGACGACACGAGCACGACAGAGTGGAGAAGGTAGACAGCAAGCCTGAACTGGGCAGGGGTGGGAGAAGGCAGCACCGAACTGCCAAAGGATGCGCTGGGCAGGGGCGAGGGCAAAAGGGTGGGAAGTGGCAATCGTGAGGGTGAGAAGGAAGAGAGAAGCTTCTGGAGGCGATAAGGCTAAGGTTTCAAGCTTCTGAAGGTGGTCTTCTTGCAAGTTGCGAGACTGGGTTTGGGGGGAAAGAAATAGGGTGGGAATCGAACTTGAAGCTTTGAGGAATATGTCCAACACCTATACCATCAGACCCTAGTGTCAACTTTGATTTATGTATTCAAGAATTATTATATTATAGTATGTTTACATGTACAAAAAAAATAAATGGGCAGGCACGGGCAGCCCGAGGTTGTGCCCGTGGCCCATCCTGTTTTACAAGACAGCCCGTCCGTTTAAACCCGCTCGTTCTGGGCTACTTTTTGGGCGGGCCCAAATAGAGAAAAACGACATTGGGCCCGGGCGGGTCCACCGGGTTGCTTGCTCAGCCCTACTTCCAACATTATTAATACAATTATCAAAAAAATTTAGGACAAATAAGCATCATAAAATAACAATTTCAGTGCAGAAATTAATAAATTCGTGTTACTGTTTATTACTGGATTTTTAGTGATTGCATTAATTACTTGAAGGTTTATGGTAATTTTTTCCAGAAGTATCCAGGCAATGGGGCGGGAAGCAAGAATTAAGAGCACATCTAATCCTCCCATTGAAACCAAGAAAGATATCTCGAATGAAATTAAAGTTCGTCTTGAAGCGTGAAAGTTTCAGAACGACGTAATAAGATTAACAAAGACAGAGGTTTGGATAGCGAAAATTCGCCAGAAATACTGAAGGCCTTAAAAGCTTGAAAAGTCTGATACTGAAGGTAGCTGATGCAAAGCTTTTAGTAGCCATGACTATCATTCTTAGTATAAGACTTAGTTTGTAATATAATTCTTTTGAATGGTCTGACACAGCTCATGCTCTTGTCATTATATATCCTAGTGATGATGCATGGTGGAAGTAGCCACGACAACTACAATTGCAGGCAATCAGGCACACTCTGCTAGCTCTAGTTAATTATATGAATCACAACCATCTGTAAAAGTTAAAACACCTAATTATGGCTCAGCTTTCAATTATATAGTTTTAGCTTTTCTTGCACAACGCATACGTACACTAACATACACCCTCCCTCCGCTTCTATTTATAAAAAAAATTTCTAAAAGGTATTTTGAACCTTTTTACTAGAGAGTTAGAAAAATTCAATAAGCATTAACTATTTGTTTCCATATATATCCATATTCAATAGAGGTGGGCAGGGAGTAAAAGTTAGTATAATGTTGGAATTTAGTATAATCAATATGGATGATACTGAGAATTTTATAATAAATTTAATGATTTTAACTTGGATCTCCCACTTCAAGAGTCCCCAAAATGAGATTTGTTCATCACCCTCAAAAGAGGGTAGATTAATATTGTAAATCAAAATGGTTTATATAATACATTTAATTTCTTCTTCCACTTCTCAATCTATTCTTGTTTTCAATACTTTCAACACTCTCATATATTTACCTCGGAATCTGTGTTCGTTCTTCCAACGGGTTATTCAAACAAACCCTGACTTTTTTCATTGATATATATGTGTGTGTGTGAATTCTAGTTAAGAAATCTCTTATAATAATAAACGGAATAACGTGTGTATTTCACTCGAAACTCTCTCACTTGTCATGAACTCGCTAGCAAATCTGATGGCAGCATAAATATACAAGAAAAACTATAAAAGCCTAATGCTTACGACTACTTACTGCTACTCACAAAGGCCACGTTAGTGTGTGTAAAGCTCATGAATGCAAAGTGGCCAGGCTGAGTTGAGTACGACTCAGATTTGGATCCGAGCAAGCTAGCGAGACAGCAGAGTGCAGAGAGAGAAACTAACAACAAACTTTAAAGGAAGACCTGATCGGAGAATCCAATGAAGTTTGACGGGTCCACAACTAATACCGTATCCTCCAATTATCACGAAACAAACGTAAAGTTTCCTATTTGGAGGAGCATATATATTCACCGTGTCAGTGTCTTTGTTGTCAAATAAAAACGCTCCTGGATCTCATGCAGTTTTCGACTAACCTTAAACACTCTTCCACTTGGATCCTTTCTTAACATTAAGGCTCTTCAATAAACTAGAATGATTATATACGTGTGGGTGGTTGTGTTTTGTGTGAGAGGGAGGGAGGGAAGGAGAGTCAGGTTGCTTGGATCGCTAATGGCTATACTTTTTAGTTAATATTTCTTGCAAGCAGAATAAAATAAATTAAACACCTATACACCTCTCTTTCCTTCTGTGAGCAATTCAGCTTTCTGCGTTTTCGAGAGTACTTTCTCACTTTGAAGCTTGTCTGGAACCACTGGCACAAAGCACCATATCAAACGCGCCACAGAAAACACCAAAGTTTTAAACATTATTTACTGCAAAGTAATGAAATTTGTGGGATGACACATAATAATGCTGGGCGCCGCTGTTCCCAAATGCATGGATTGGCCATAACCCACATGCAGCAGACTGACATTATTTCAGTTATACCAAAAGCAAGAACTGATATCATTTGCTTTTTACCCTCTTCATCATTCTAATCATCTCCCCCCAATGCATTATATGTTGCATTTAAACATACCAACTACTCAAACCCAGATCAGAAGCAAGAAAACAATTGGATCTGCCTAATTTATATAGATTTTGGTGCAGCAGCTGTTTTATCTTTCATGGGGAAGGCAAGAGGAAGCTCTTGGTTAACTGCAGTGAAGAGGGCTTTCAGTTCCCCAACAAAAGAAAACGATAAGAGAAGCGGTAGCAGGAGAAGAGAAGAACCTGAACAAGAGGAGGAGGAGGAAAAGGCATACACAATCTCAAATAATGTCTTATATTATGCTTCTGTTCTGCCATTTTTACTTTCTGAATACAGTGTAATAACTGAATTAAGAACTGAAGTGGTTGATTTCTTTTGTGTCTGTGTATGATGCAGAAGAGAGGAAAACGAAGATGGAATTTTAGGAAGTCGTTGGGTCATGAAACAGTAGTCAGTACTCATCAGCTTTCTGAGGAAAGGACTATAACCACCACTGTTGCCGATATTGCAGCAACAAGTAGTAATGTTTCTGAGCAAAGACAAACCATTGAAGTGGCCATGGCAACTACAGCTGCTGCTCAGGCGGCCGTGGCATCCGCTCAAGCTGTCATGGAGGCTGTTCGGCTGGCAGGGCCGTCCATCTTTGCCAGACGCCATTATGCTGCCACGACCATTCAAACAGCCTTCAGAGGATATCTGGTAAATTAGCGGAGTTGACTCGTTTGTTGATTGCTTTATATCGATCTTTGAGAAATATGATGACTCATTATTGTGCGTTGTGGGTTTTGATTTGCGCGCGCGCACGCACACATGAAAGGCGAGAAGAGCATTTAGGGCACTTAAAGGGTTAGTGAAGCTGCAGGCATTAGTGAGAGGCAATAATGTGCGCAAGAGAGCAAAATTTACTCTTCAGTGCATGCAAGCCCTTGTTCGAGTCCAAACTCGGCTCTGTGAACAACGAGCTAAGAAGATTTCTCAACATGGAACCACTGATTCTGGACTGAGTGATTCCTCCAATATTATGTGGCGGGGTTCACATTTATCTCACATCAAGTCTAGTGTATGTTTTAGCTTCCAATATTTTGTTCTTAAGCATGCTCCTTCTAAATCTGATCAGATAATTTATTTACTCTACAGTTTAGAGATGATGGTGAAGCACAAACCATTGACAAGATTCGAGCTTCTCTAAAGAAAACCAAGGAAGTTGCCTCGGAACGAGAACAGGCTCTTGCTGATGCTTTCTCTCAACAGGTTTAGCCAGTTTCATAATCCGTTGTTTTTATCAGTTTCTTAATCTAACAAATTCTGTCACAACACTAGCCAACTTCTTACCATATATGTAACTAGATCTGGAGAACTGGCGGGGACCCCAGTGCCAGCGAGGGAGAGGCTGAGGAAATCTCTAGATGGTCTGATCCATGGACAGGAGGAGGAAGAAGCTTGAACAGAGAGAGTACAGGCAGATCTTCATGTGATCAAAGAGACAGAATCAAAATAGTTGAAATAGACACATTTAGACCCTACTCGAACACGTCATGTGGATATAAGCCTCAGTTGAATTCTCCACGAAGCCACGCCCTTGCTTGGTCTTCGCCACTGCATAAAGCCCACTACTACTGTGAGGCCTCTTCGCAGCCCCATCTAGCAACACCATCACCGAGGAAGATGAAGCAGCAGAATCTTCAGGTGCAATATTCATTAGCCAGTCCTCGTTGCACCACCAAGTCCATATATCTAATGCATGATGCTCCAGTGCCCAACTATATGGCTGCCACTGCATCTGCCAAGGCTCGACTCAGGTCAACAAGTGCCCCAAGGCAGAGGACTTCAACGCCAAAAAAGTAGCAACACTATAACACTCGAGTTTTTTTTGGGTGTCCAGCATTGTTTAGCCCGAATCGTAGAACCTTAATTGTAGTACAGATAAGTGATCTCAATCTAACAATTGAGAAGAATATTTTCTTTACTTAGTTAACGAGTATTATTGTGTCTTCAATGGCAATCACATTTAATAGCAATAAATGCAGTGGTGCAAATGAGGGTGCTCTGTTCAAATAGTTATAGATTATAGAAGCTTTTTAGGTGAGGTGGGTTTTCTGTTTTTCTTTTTAATTCTCTTATCTTGTTGAATGGGATGGGCTAATTTTGTGTTGGCATTCATATTACTCTTTTACATCCTTTTTGCAGAAGAAGGGATTGGTTCCAACTTTAGGCATGTTGCGTTACTAAATTTTATGCTTTAATCCACAGTCTTCAAGAAAGGTTAAACAAATTAAAAAAAAACAGAGAGAGAGAGATAACAAGCATGTATGGGTCAAAATTATTGATCTCATCATCTGCTGACCACATATAATTAAATCTAAGCCTTTGGTTCACTTCCAATAATTACCATCCTCCTACTAGCTTCGTTCCCCACCTCACCAATAAATTAATCATATTCAGGGATGGAACCTCGTGCTGGTGCAACAACGTACGGCATCATGAACATTGATATTATTATTAAGAAATAGTGATTCTCGAGCTTCCTTGATACCTTTCTTTTCGTAACTTTACGAAAAGGATGGGACCCTCCTGATTCTGATGGAACAGGACATCGAATTCTTTACAGCCATGGACATGATCCCTCAATTTGAAGCTGTCGAGGAGGTTGGAGTTCATGTCTCCCTTGAAATAATCAACTAAAAAGAAACAGTGGTGGCAACTCCATTAAAAAAAAAATTGGAATTGTAACATACCTTTTTCTTCTTTGGCCATTGGAAGTACCAAAAGTTCCAAAGCCATGACACGCCCGCCGCACGCCCTATGCCCCTATCTCCGTGTCCACCTCTCTGGTTTCGTGCGAAAAGATAAAGAAGAAAGCAAGTGACCAAGAGAATTGACAAGTTAGCATTGAATTGTGAGATCAATGAACATAGTTCCCAGATTTAGATTTGAAGGCTTGGGTTGTTGCCTGGGAAGGAAAAAAGATTCGATGTTGTTGGATTAAATATAAGGTGCATTTGATCAAAAGAATTGATTGCAATAGAAAAGCATGTACGGAAATGGAATGGAGTAGAATGAAAAATTGTGTCTAAAAATGCTTAGTATGTATTAGAATGAAAAATGGTTTAATAAAAAAATTCTGTTTAATTGGGTAAAAATGCTGAAAAATAGGTCAGAAAATCTAAAAATGACAATATTACCCTTTGTATTTAAATATAAACATTATGTTTAAAAAATATTTTTTTGTCTTCAACAATATTCAGATATCCCATTAAGTAAAATTAACCCTAATTAAAAGTTCAAATAACTTCTATTTTAACAAGAAACTACCTTTGATGTATATCGAATCAAAACTATAAAAAATATACAACTTCATATGATAAGTACATCATGGTGGTTTAAAATTGAAATAACTTCCCTTCTAACTTCATATGTAAGGTGTATGTATCTTGGTTATAATTAATTTCACATGTATGTGATGAATAACTCGTGATTATGCAAATTTAAGCAATTTTTCTGTTAACCATGATGCCTATAATCTACATCCAGTCAAAATTTAAAAAGAAGTCACACTGTCAAACTCTGTTCACCTCTATTCGTAGAAGCTTTGCTTCTCTTTTCTACGGTAGCGCAAGTTCACAACTTCTGGTTGCTTTATGAATACGTAGTGAAGAGAGGTAATCTGTTCCGTTGTGCGGGAGACGAGTTTTCAAGGGTGTCTTTTACATTTTCTCGTGTGCCATCCTTTCTTTGTAAGAGCAATTCCTTTGTATGAATAAAATTTAGTTTGAGGGAAATCATTTTCCATTTCATTTTACCACCAATCAGTCGGAAAAAAATACTTCATTACAGTGAAGAAAAATGAGTAATTAAGTAAAAATATTCCTGGAGATATTTTTCCTTGAAGCTTGAGGAGGATGAAGGGGCTGAGTTGTCGGTTCTGTCGGCTATATTTTGATTAGCAGTCTAAAACTACTCTTACATGAAAAAAAATTTATATGAAGTTCCGTGAATGATTCTCCAAAACTCGGCTTAAAAATAAACCCAGTGTGTCATTCCCACATGAAAAACAGAACACATTCTCACAACAAAAAAAACAAAAACAAAAACACAGCTTTCTTCATAGTAATATAAGCACAAGTTGCAGATTTGTGATTATACAAAGCACCCAGATAATCTTTAAGCATGCCTAAATATCCAAACAAATCAAGATTACATAATACTTGGCACCATCCCAAATTAAAAAGCTCAACCAAAAGGATATACCCTAATTTGCTTTACTGATCAGGAGCACAGCAAACTCAGAATTGGCCCTTGAAGATGCCACTGTTGGGCTACCATTGCTACTACAATCAGACATGGATCCAAGTGTTTTCTGCAAAACCCCAGATGGAGATGACACCATTGTTGCCAGGGGGCTGCCAGATTCCGCATTTGTTACCAATGGAGACGGCGGATCGGAGGCCGCCAACGCCACCGCACTCGGCCTCAGAACCTCAGCTAGGGGACCCCCCGGTGTTGTTGAACCCGCCCACTGTGCAGCAGGAGAGAGCCAATTAGAAAGATGGGTTTTGTTGCCATGTTCTGTGTCTCCATCAGGCTCCATCAGGCCTAAACCCATATGAACAGAACCCATTTCGTCATCCACCATGGAGCTACCGCCCACTGATAGATCAAGAGAAGAAAGGGATAGTTTGGCATTTGACGAAACAGGGCTTTTGCTGGCGTTGCCGCCAGTGTTCTCAACTGTTTCAGCATTAGACCAAGCATCAATGAATCCCTTGGGTTTTATGGACTCGGGATTCTCAATGGGAAGCAGAGGATCGAGGAACAGCGAGCAACGTCTGTTTTGTTGGTCCAGTCCTGAGTTGAAAGACGCATAGGAACTAAGATACAGAGCGTCCTCATAACTTGAAATGGTGGCGTGGTTGTTGTTGCAGGGACTCTGTTTAATCAGATCAGCTTTAGCTTGCATCCGATGCTGCCATTCTCGAGCCATGGAAATGGAATCTCCCTTCAGCATCCAGTCCAAGCCCCTTCATTGCACATGTTCAGAACACCGGATAACAGCAGTCAAGTCTATTGAATTAGAGCAACATCAAATACAGCTTTTTTCTGTACGTCTTCGACTTAGAACAACGAATGAAATAGTTTAACTTCAAACATTTCTTTTTTGTTCCAGGGTAAACGCAAAATAAATATTAAAGGATCAAAGATCAATGGATCACGCTCAGGTTCTTTATCGGAGGGGGAAAGGTAGCCTTTATAAATTTCCTTTTCGTTAAAACTTCTGATCAAACCCGACATATGTGCCTGATGGCAAAACGCCAACCCCAAGGAAGAAAATAAGAATCAATCAACCTATTAAAGAAAAAAGTTTACAGTAACCTAAGTGAAAACCTCAAATCACTCACCTGGGTTGGCTATCAGGTGGCACAGAAGCCAAAGATCCAAAATTAGCAGCTTTGACACCATACTTGTCAAAAGAAAGATAAGATTCACCAAATGACTGACTCGTAGTAGACTGAAGAAACTGAGAAGATCCACCATTTGTAATCGTGGGATTAGAAACAGCCACAGTAACTGCAGATGCAGGAGGATAAGGATGGTGAAAATCTTGGCGAGGCCTTTTGTTTTGCTGGTTGTTGTCGGTGGTGGTGGTGCCGTCGGTTTGAACTTCCACAGGCTTTCTTGAACGGGGACGACCTCTGTGCATATGACGATCACAGTACTTGTGGTTAGGAGCCACATCTCTTGAACACCTCCATTTTTTACCATCGGTTCTTCTACACCTCCCTGGCTCTGGATCAGTGCTGCCGCTAGACAGCCTCAGATTGAAACCATTATCAACTGCTCATGACAAAAAAGCAAAGAGATTATTGATTAGACAGACTGAACCCCATTATCATTTCCGTCCCAGAAATTGACAAAAGTTGGAAATGGGCAAAGATATAAACTTTATATTGCAGACACAAACAGTGAGGAGAGAAAGAGCGCGTCATACAGGGAGAGCAAG
Organism: Vachellia pachyceras; assembly: GCA_025593235.1. Taxonomy (NCBI): domain Eukaryota; kingdom Viridiplantae; phylum Streptophyta; class Magnoliopsida; order Fabales; family Fabaceae; genus Vachellia; species Vachellia pachyceras. Next base: position 1,340 of record JANTPZ010001998.1, on the reverse strand, counting down.
AAGCAGAGGTGAGAGCTGAAGGAATTAGGAGATTAGGAGGAATAGGAACAGAAGCCATCATGTACTTGTAAATCATAGCTTGCCTTTCAAGCTCCTTCCATTGAGCATTTGTGAAAGGGAATCCTAGCGAAGCCGCCATAGCCCCTATGTACAATGACAGCCAAAACACACCACACAAAGCATTTTCAGAGTCTCAGACACAGCAACAGCACCCTCACCCTCTCTTCTCTTTCTCTCTCTTCTGACTCTCATCTTTTTCTCTCTTTCTTTCACCATTTTCCCCCAATAAAAGATGCAGCAAGCAAGACACCCCAAATAAATAAGCAGTGAGTGAGTGTGAGCTTTGACTAGAACAAAATGAACACAATACCTGGGGATTTGAAGGCAGGGTGGCGAGTGGAAATGTCAAAAGGCTGCAAAGTTCTTACAGCAGCAGCACCCCCACTATGAATAGCTGCTGCAGAAACAGCAGAAGCTCCACTAACAAGAGCGTTTATATTATGGTGGGGGTGGTGATGATGAGAGATATTATACATAGACACAGAATAAGTTGAGGTAGGACCATCGCCATCACCAGCCCCAGCACAGGAATCGTCATCAAATGGCGATAATGGACGGTGGTGGTGATTATGAGGCACCATCTTCATATCTCTCCCTCTCTGTCTCACCTTCTTCAACAAACACTCTTCCTTGTCTTAAACGCCAGATTCACCCACACAACTCAGTCTAATCAAATCACCCCACTTTTTGCCGAATAGGAAACCACGCGCTAGACCCAACTTTCGAGGCAAGCAAGCAAATCCTGTTATAACAGTGGTAACAACACTCACAGCACAGGTACGAGCAATCTCTCTGGTATTGTAGTGGTTGGAGGAAGGGATGGAGAAAGCGTGAGGGGAGGTTGAGGTGGGGATTTGCGATGATAGAGGAGGGAAGTGGTTGCCGCCATTCTCGGCCTTTGCTTTGCTTCCATGCTTCCAACATTCGCACCACACACTAGCGGACAAATGAGTGAAAGTGACCCCATCTTTGCCCCCCTCTTTCTCTCTCATCATTATTGGGGTATCTATCATTTTCTTACAAACCAGCCTCAAGATTTTACAAGATCCTCCCTACGTTACCTAGGTGTATGTACTATGTACCTTCGCTGTTGGAACGGCGTCCGTTTTGGTTCTTTGACGTTTCACACACCCTTCAGTCTTCACTCACACGAGTACGGTGATAGGAATTTACATAATAAACGCTACCATTTCAAGTTTTCAACTGCTACATCCTACATGCATATTCCTGCCCATCGATATTTAAATACATATTGCTTCAACTTCAACTCCTTTCACGGA
>JANTPZ010001997.1:0-22381 GCA_025593235.1 Vachellia pachyceras | reverse complement strand
GTAAATGGTGGAGGAGTAGAAATTTTATCATATGACGTGAGAACTCATCACATGACATATGCTACCTAGGACAATGGACTTTTTTTAGAAAACTTAATAAAACTAATTAATGAATTGATATATTTATCTTTATTCTATCAATTTAATTTATCTTATTTATAAAATAATATATACACACACAATATATTAATATATATAAGTTTTATAATATTTGTTATAATAAAATAATTTTTTATTTATTTTTTAAATATCAACTAACTCTTATAGGTTGACGAATTTTTTAAACATGTTATTTAATTAACTTTAAGATTAAAAATTAAGTTATGGTAAAATCAAAAGCACTAAATGATTTTATATTAAGCTCCACATCCCGCAACCTACTATCACCTAACAATTGTACCTTTCATCTTCAAGTCTGCGGTTTGGTGGATCATGAAAGGCTCACTCATTAACTGCCCATCAATAACACTATACCCTTTTTCTTCATTTTCTTTTGTGTCTTGTTTGTTGAAACGTTTAAAAAGGTTAAACTCATGTTTAACAGTGTTTTTTCTGTAAAATAAGATAATCTTCTTCACTTATTTACTTCGATTTACGTAAAAATACTTCTCTACCGCGTTACCAAACGGACACAGCATTTTCTTGTACAATCAATTTAATTCCCCTAAAGCTCCTGCCAGTTAAATAATTATTTAGCCTTTTGTCTTTTCACCAACTTTATTATTACACGATGTTTTAAAAAAATTAGATGAGTTGGGTCTTAAAATCACTAGTCAGAATATAACCCTAGATTTAAAGAGTGTTTATAGAGGTATTTACAAATTGCCCACAGGCAGGATTTAAACTCATAATCATGTGAACTGTGAACCAGTTACTTATCAATTGTATCAAACTTTGTTGGTATATTCCTATAGTTATATTTATAAACAATATCCTCTTCCGTACGTCTGATCTTATTTATAAACAACAATTTTGTTTTGTCTACAAATTTAATGCATTTTCTTAATTTTTATCCCCCAATCAATTGCATGTCTATTTTTCTTTTCCCCCTCCCATTCTCTCACACTTATCATCTTCATAAATAATGATACATTTGAAAAAAAACATAGATCTATTGCACAATCATTAGTTTTTAACGATTAGTTTTTTTGTAATTTGGGTTGTTGTTGCTTGTAAAAAGGACCGGATGAAGCAGGATAGTTAAAATATGTAAAAGTGGAGTCTTCATGAATTAATTTTCAATGGATCTCGTAGAGAAAGAGCTTGTAATTAATTTGCCAATTATTCCCAACAAATTCAACCAGGGTAGTTAGTTTGCGTTCGATTTCAACTCGAATAGTTATAGTAGTAAGGGGCGGACCTACATGGTCTCCAGCGGGTGCAGCCACACCCCCTGACTTTCAGAAAATTAGGTATATATTAGTACTATGTGATTTATTTTTCAACAACTCGTTTGCTAATTTTGAACCCACTAAATTTTTACTCAAATTATTCTCAAAAGATATTAAGAATAAATCTCATTTATCTTCTCAAAAAATAGTTTGTACCCCCTACATCAGGGTGTTGAGTCCGCTGATATTTATTGTCGCTTTTCAATAGTTCTGTTTGTTGCAAACTTTAGTTAGTCTGAAATTGTTTGATTGTCCATTGTCAATTATGGGCTTATTTAGTACGAAAAAATTAAGTGTGCGTTCAACAATTTTTTTTCACAAAATAAAATAATATCCTTCACACATTTATCTTATAAATGGTGAAAACATTTCTCCACCGTGTTCTCAAACGAAACCAATAATTGGAACAACGTAGAACACCTTATTTTGAAAAAAAATCCCAATATCCAATAGGCTAGTGGCCACTAATTATTCACAAATTCGTATTAAAAATAAATAAACTTTTGTGCAACTAGATTACTCTAACTAGTGGCAGACCTATGACCCTAGTTCAGGAGGTGTAAATTATTTTTAAAGAGATAAATGACACTTATTTTTAATATTTTTTGAGAATAATTTGAGTAAAAATTTAATGGGTTCAAAATTAACAAATAAGTGGGTGCAAAATAAATCGCATAGTGTTAATATATACCTAATTTTCTGAAAGTCAAGGGTATGACTGAACCCACTGAACACAAATAGGTCCACCCCCGACTCTAACTTACAATGTGTTTGCCAATTTAGTCCTTGGTTAAACTCACTCCTTAATCTCCAATTATGCTACTGCTTGATTTTGATTTTGAATCCTATTTATGAACCGAGTTTCTCCTCTTCATGCTTGTCCATTCAAAAAGAAAAAATCATGGTTCAACTAATATAAAATTGACTCTAAAGTGATCTTGAAATTTCAAGAGTGGTTTACCAGGCCAATTTTGCATAAATTCAATTGAGAAATGGTTAAAACACTACTAGAAAAATGCCATTTAGCGACGGAAAAATCCATCACTAAATGGCTAGTTTCCTTCAGAAAATAGTCATTTAACAACCGATTTTCCGTCGCTAAATCACACTTTTCTAGTAGTGAAAGTAACATGCCACTACAAAAGCACTTTGAAAGACCATATAGTTGTAACAAGTTTAGAGTAATAAAGAACAATAGCCCTGAGAATATTTGATAACCAAGTTCTATTCTTGATAACCAAAGTAAGTGATTCCCAAAACATTTTATTATACTTATATGGGTTTGATCTTATATATAAACAACAATTCAATTCTGCCCAAAAATTAATTGTATATCTTTACCATCTTTGAAATGAATTTACACAATTCGAGATAAATATGTAAGAGAAGTTCTATCTCAACTTTTATAAATGTGTTTGTTTAATTGATTTTGGGTTTTTTACCGAGGATTCTGGGTGTTTGACAAACACACTTTAAGGGTATGTATGAAAATAAATTATATCTCTTGCATTATTAATTTTAATCACAAGTTGATTCATCTAAGAGTCATCACATGGATAAGAAGTTAAGAACCAATAATTCGTTATGCGATGTTTGGTATGGTGGAATTGAGAGGGGAAATTGGAAATAGAATTCATTTCCTATATTTGGTAGGGTAGAATTGGGGGGTGGAATTGGAAGTGGAAATAAAATTCAAAATGGGTAGAAATGAATTCCATGATGTAACCCATGGAATCGTATTCAATTCCATGAAATTGATTTTTTGGCCCCTCAATTTTTTTATATTTATATCTATTTTCATATCCATTTCCATCCCCATTTCTATTTTTATTTTCACAAAAATTAATTCCAGTGTACCAAACGCCCCATTAGACCAAAAAAAAATAGGAAGCCTCACGTATAAAATTGTTTCCACGTGAGTCCCACGTGAAGGTCCATTTCCTCTCTCTCTCTCTCTCTCTCTCTCTCTCTGTTTTTTAAATGACTCATGCTTCTTCCCCGTTTGACCAAATTGCCAATTGACCGTAGCTTTCCCTCCCTTTTACGTTATCACTCCCACACACACTACACTCAGTACTGCGAAAATGTTGCTCGCCTCCTTCTTCGTCTTCTCCTTCATCATCTCCGCCTTCATCCCCACCACCACCTCCTTCTCTACCCCTTACCCTTACGGTAGTAACCTCCCATCTCTTCTCTTTTTCTTAATATCAGCTTGTCTTCTCACTGATTCTTGCCTTCTTTGCAGGTTTATCTTACCACATTGACTGCGGTAGCCCCACCAACACCAGTGACCCCTTCAACACCACCTGGCTTTCCGACCGCTTCTTCACCGGCGGTGCATACTCCGTCGTGTCCGAGCCACTCCGGTTCCACTACCCCTACGAGAAGACCCTTCGCTTCTTTCCTGTATCTCATGGCAAGAAGAACTGCTACATTATCCCGACTCTCGCCTCCGGTCGTTACTTCCTCCGCACATTCGTTGTTTACGACAACTACGACGGCAAGGCTCACACCCCTTCTTTTGATGTGGCCGTTGAGGGCACCGTTGTCTTCAGCTGGCGCTCCCCCTGGCCTGAATCTGTAGCTCTTGGGGGTGCGTATTCTGATCTGTTTGCTTACGTCACAGACGGCGAGGCTGATGTTTGCTTTTACAGTTTGGCCACTGATCCTCCGGTAATTTCTTCCCTTGAGCTCGTACATGTCGATACTCTGTCTTACGATTCGACGAGTATAGGAAATAAGCACGTTCTCGTCAATTATGGGAGGTTATCTTGCGGGACTGAGCAATGGGGTCCCGGATTCAGCAACGACACTGATCTCTTTGGTAGGTCATGGCAGTCCGATTCCGAATTCCGATCAGATTTCGGTGCATCCAGTCACCGCAATCGTGATGGCGTTAGAGCTATATCCACGAGGAACACCATAAGCGGGACTGAACAGAAGCCCAATTACTTCCCCATGAAGTTGTACCAGTCGGCGGTGACCGTTGGTGGAGAAGATGGAGCCTTGGAGTATAATTTGAATGTGGACGCGAAGTTGGATTACTTGGTGTGGTTGCATTTTGCGGAAATTGATTCGAGTGTGAAGAAAGCAGGGGATAGGGTATTTGATGTGTTGATCAATGGCAAGAATGTAACTAGGATTGACATATACAAGCAGGTGGGAAGCTTTGCCGCGTTTACTTGGCACTATATAGTAAGGAATTTGAGCGGTAGTGTGTTGACTGTGAAGCTTGTGGCTGCTGTAGGCGCCCCTCTGATTAGTGGGCTTGAAAATTATGCTTTGGTTCCCAGTGACCCTTCCACCTTGTCGCAACAAGGTATATTGCTGAACTGTTTGTGAAATTACGCTTCTAAGTTGTTAGTCAAATAGATAAACAGGTTTGGAAAGATAATTAGGGAGGAAATGGAAAATGTGATATGTGATTACGTTTTTCAGCTTACTTTTAGTCAAGTGGACTATGCCATGGAGGGAAGTATTTAATATTTTTCTGGCTGAAGATAAACCCCAAGAATTGTGGTTGTTAACTGGGGCCCTTTTGCAGTAATTGCCATGAAAGCATTGAAAGAGTCACTTCATGTTCCTGATAGAATGGGTTGGAATGGTGATCCTTGTGCTCCTACAAATTGGGATGCTTGGGAGGGAGTCACCTGCCGCTTGGATAAGAATCATGCTTCCCTCGTGATAAGTGAAATGTAAGACTTCCACTTCTTTAAAGTTTTAATTTACATTTTTGAATTGAATTTTGAAAGAAGATTGATGATGCATGCACAATGATTGTTAGTCTGTTACTGTAAAATCTTAATAAATGACACGGCATACTTAATGTGAAAGATAAAATTTTAATGAAGGAGGTCAGGTTCCACTCACCGAATAAAGATCTGGTAGAAGAATAAAAGCAATCATATAGTTGTTTGTATTACATTTATGCTTAAGCAAGCAAGATTGTGAAAAAAACATTTTTTTTAATATGTGAATTATATTGTTATTTGCAACTAGTATAAAAAACTATTTGGGGTTTTATTTTTATTTTCTTTATTTTTTTGGGTGAAGAAGCTAGACAGAGGATTATGGGTGAAACTGCCATCACACATATGCATATAAAAATGACTTATCCACCAAAAAGAGTGAAAGAAAAACTAAAAGTTTCATGTTGTCTCTTCTTTAACTTGTGCGATTAATTCTTTTTCCATGACTTTGATTTTATCTTTATTTTAATGTTAACTACAGAGATCTTGGCAATCAAGGCTTGAAAGGGTACATAAGTGACCAGATTAGTCTTTTGTCGGAACTGGTAAGCCTGTAAGTATCGGCTGCTAAAAGTTCATATAAACTAGTGCCAGACATCTTTCACTAATCTCTATAATTTATTTATGTTGAGGCTAGCCATGACATAACTCTTCTTTAAGAAATATGGTAAGTCCAGATTTGTTTTTTGGGTTCAAATTTTTCTGGCGCCTTTTCTGTCTATGTGATTTAAATAGTAGTCAGAATCAGCAGTTCTCTCTATACTACCTCTTTTCTTGTTTTCCTTTCCTGTTCCTTGAATTAGAACGACATCAATGTTTTTTTTTCAAATTGATGGCTTTTGATTCTTCCAAGTTTCAATTAACCTTGTTCTCTCATTTGGTGGCTAATCATCCTGCCTGTGGCGCTGCATAATACCTGATTAGCATTATAATGTGCACGAGAAGCTAAAAGTGTTACAATTAACCTTGCCTTAATTTGTAGTCCTTTGTAATGTTTTCATCTGATTTATGTTTCTCTCTTGGTGTCATCCATGATCAATCCACATTCATTAATCTATCAAACAGCATTTATCTCTAAATCATGCTGGTCGAAATTGTTCGATCCACCTTAGTCTTCTTAGAAGATCCTTGTTCATTATATGTATGTTTTCAAGCCCTATGGGGCCTTCTATATCAAATTTTTTATTGTGTTTATATTATTTTCAATTATCTAGTAATCTCTCTTAAAAATTACAGGAACTTAAGTTCTAATTCTCTGCGGGGTTCAATACCTTCTGGGTTCGGGCAAAAATCCCTGACACGTGTGTAAGTGTTACTGATGGTATATTTGTTACCTAATCTTGCTACCAGGCTTTGTTATTTTTAAGATTTTATGTAAATTCAAAAACTCAACCTAGTGGAGCTCGTTATTCAATGAATGACAATCAATTTTTTATGTTTATGCACTGAAGTACCATTTACTTAGAAGTTAGAATTATAACTCATACGAGGAGTTTGCCATTGCTCTGAAAATTGTGATATTATCGGAGTCAATATATCTTTCTTGCACAATTATGTGTGAAACACTACTCATGCCACATAAATAGCAGAGTCACTTGTTCATTTTTATAAAATTATAACACAGCAATCTGATCTGTATAAAGGAGAAATTAAAAACGACCTTGTTATTATGCAATACTTAATTTGTTTTCTCTATAACATATGCTCCAGGGATTTGTCCAACAATGAGCTAATAGGTTCCATACCAGACAGTTTAACCTCTTCAGGTCTGCAGCTTGTGTAAGTATCCATTGTGATATCTATTAACTCTCTATTTCTGTTACATAAAGCCATAAACCTGTCATGATTGGCATCTAGTTCTGAAATTTGCTTGGATATACGTTTCTTAAACATTTTGATAGTTTATTAAAATATCAAACATCATCTGTAAAATATTGGAAAACTTGGGAATTGAAGTGAGAAACTTTCTTTGGCCCTTGTGTTGTATTTATAATGTTTAAAATATCAAAACTACAGTGAAACTATCTCCTAGAGATAAGATGAGTAATGAGATAAATTCATCATAGTCACCTCGATGCTTCAACAAGGCCAAGCCTTAGCTTTGAGAATCATTGTGAAGAGGCAATTTTAAGTTGGTAAATCCTCGGCCATCATCTGCCAAAATCACAATACCACCATAAACAGTTGATATATTTCTCCGCTTAGGACTATGATTATTGAAAAAAAAAAAAGGTGACTCACTCCACACTCTGAAGCTCCAAGCGTGTAACCAGTTCATTAAACTTTCTAAACTGTGCCGAAGGCAGAATTAAACCAAATAATGACTTGTCTAAACTGTATGCTACTTTGCTCTCCTTGGACCACTCCCAACTGTTGCTTCATGCAAACCTTTTCTTGAACATCTTCATGGAGAGAAGCATTCTTAATAACTTTGTACAACACTTGAATCAACTCGTAGGGGTTGTTGTTTCAGCTTAACAAAAGGTTATGGTTTGATCCTTTGGGAATGTAGCAGTGTAAGTGGTAGGGTTGCCTTCCAAATGGGTCCTATTATAGCCCAATCCGGATTAGTTTGGTTTGTAATTCCTTGAGGAGTTGACCTAAATACCGGGTGCTTGCGCAAAAGAAAAAAAATCTATCTTTATGTAAAGGCCACTTGGATGTTGAAACCGCAGATATTGAGAGATGCATAGATGTTCTCATGGCTAAAAGTAAGAAGGTTTCAGAATAGTCCAAATTGTAGACAAATGTAGCCATTTTTTTTTGTGAAGTCCAAAACCGTATTCAAAGCCTTTACCAATTGTCTTCTTTGTTGTTAAATCCTAAATAATTAGAGTCAAGAAGAAAGACGATGGAACACGTGAGCTTTTTTTGTTAGTTTGATATATGATTATAGACAAATTGAAGAATATGCCATGTCAAGATGCTTGAAATATTCCTCCTTAGAAAGCTTGATTTGTTTTCCTTTCTCTTTTGTCTGGTATGCCATTGTTTTATGGGGCCAAAGATTCAAAGGGCAAGACAGAATACTTGCATTTGCTGCATGAAGAAGTTGTTTGTCCTGCTTGATTGCAAAATTTATAGTCATGGTTAACATGCTTTACTCTCCCACCTAAGAGTTAGAAGGTGGGTAGCTTGGGAAGAATTCTCTAAATTAGAAGTTGAGAATTGGGTAGCTTGGGAAGAAATCTGAAATCACATCAAGGGTTGGACAGTTGAGCTACGAAGGACCACACTTTTAAGTGGTTCAGATGACACTTGTTTTTTTTCTTTTTTGGGGGGGGGGTTTGTGGGCAAAACTCAAATTATTGATTAACTGCAACCTGTTTGATTTCCTGAGATCAATAACTAGATGAAGGTCAAAGAGTGCAAAGGTTAATATTGAGATTTTATGATTTTGGGGGCAAAACCTAGGTGAAAACAGTCCCCATGAAGTTTCTCTATTACAGTTTTCTTGGATTTAATGTTTTCAGAATTCAAACACGAGACTTTTTTATGTATCTGAGGATTACGGGGATGGATTGAGAATATATGTTTTTAACTTCTATTACAGCAGTACTGCCTTGGACTTTGGTGTTTGTTTTTCTAATCCATTTTATCTTAACAGGCTATTGAATGATAACTTTTTGGAAGGACAAGTGCCAGAAGGCCTTTATTCAATTGGGGTCCATGGGGGATTTTTTGAGTATGTTACTTTAACCTTTGTTTCTGCATAATATTATGTTCATGATGGAATATTTGTTAACTTATCCTTCTTGGATGATATCCCTGTCTGGCTGACCATTCTATTTGTCTTTCTGTCTAAATTAAGTGCAAGTAGAGCCACTAAAGTCCCATGTAAGCTCACTGTGTCATCCTTGTCTGCTTTGAATGATGAAGGAGGGACTTAGTGCATTTGTTCAATTTGTATATTTCTGGAAAACTGAAGTGAAATTCGGACTATTTATGAAAATTTTCCCACCTCGAGTAATGCTCAATACTCTTCATTGAATGACAAGGTTTTTGCTTTACCAGGCATGGAGTTTTGTCATAAATGACATAAATCAGGTTCCCAATGCAATTTTGTCAACTTGCGTGTGTTTTGTTAGGTTTCTAATTGGTGCAATACAACTATAGGATAGTTTTCTTCTGTCAAAGTTGCAGTCCTTTGTGATAGTTAATTAATATTTCGGATGGTAAATATTTTTTCATTCAGTCTCTCTGGCAACAAAGGTTTGTGTGGTGTGCCATCTCTACCAGCATGTCCTCTATTGTGGAAGAATGGAAGACTGTCTATTTGGGGAAAAGTTGCAATAGGCTTGTCATGCCTTTTTGTTTTCTGTGCTGTACTGGTGCTGGTATGTATTTATGTCAGGAGGAGAAGGAACGAATATGATTTTGGTCTTCCCCATGAATTAATGTGTAAGTATGACCTCGTTTGCACTCTGGTTTTGTCAAGCCTTTTTTATTGTTTCAAATATATTTGGCAGCAACTTTGAACCTTGTAGTTTGGCATTTTTATGCTGAATCTGTAAGTATTTTAAGTATCTAACTTTTGCATTGACAGGAACATATTGGGTTAGGTTTTTATCATATTAAGCTTTTCTTCAACATAGGCGAATCTGTAAATTTTTTTTTCTGTCGAAGGTGGCATCTTGCAACTTCAGTTTAAATCACTTGTAAAATTCGTCTCTGAGAATCTCATTGTTATAGTCAAGACACATGATTCTTGACGTGAATTTCCGTTTGATGATCAATCCTGCGTAAGATTCTTCTTCATTCTTCTTTAGTAGACTTTTGACTTCTGCCCCTATTCATGCTTCCCTTTCTTGCTTGTGAAACTCATCTATGTAATCTGGTCAAATTATTAATTCAAGATATTGGCTCCTGCGGAATCTGCAAAGCCCATCATTTTGTCCAGTACCTTTTGATGAATATCCTTGGTTTTTTTTTTTTTGACCTGAAGATGAATATCCTTGGTTAAACCCATCATTCCTGTTTTATCAAAATCTACTGGAATATTCTTGGTAATATCACTGTTTCTGTTTTGTTGGACTTCTGCAAATGGGCTACGTTCAGTCCATTTACTTTGTGATGGAACAACATGCTCATCGGTTCAAAATCATCCTCAGTTACTGAATAGTACCCAATCTGAATATGGCCAATAATTTCCATTTTTCAATCTCAAACTTGGGACAGTTTTCAGATGTGGCAGCGATTTAGAGTCAGTCCTTTTCTACTTGATCGTCTTAGGTGCTACAAGCTTCAATCTTTTTGTTAAAATCTTGTTGCGCTGTGCGAAATGGAAATATTAAACTTTTGTGGCAACAAGGAATAATTTGTGCTGGGAAAAATGATCTTTGCCTGGTCCAAGTTTTGCGGTATCAACAAAAGTAAATTACAACCAAGTCTATTGAATGATCTTAGGTACTGGTTAGGAAGCCTATGTAGGCAGACTGAACACAAGAATGTCCGGGTAAAATATACACCAAAGACCATAAATGTCTGTCTTGATACATAGATTCTTGAAGCATCTCTCTCTCTCTCTCTCTCTCTCTCTCATGGGATGTTTGATCCTTGAATTCTTTGCTCACATTGAGCATGTATTTTATGTCTTCTTTCACAGCATTAGCCGGTAAGAGAAGCCGATATCAGAGGCACAAATCCTTGATGCATCTAGAGATGGAGAGCCAACATGCCAGGGGTTTATCTTCACCATATACTTTACAATAACCAGGTTTCAAAACACACTCACCGACGCAGCTTTTACCCAAAAAGGAAATTGAAATGTTGTAAATAGACCTATCAATGCCAAGCCAAGTTGATGTGACATCACTGCGTTACTTTAGAGAGAGAAGAAAGAACGGCTTCCTGAGGTTTGGCTTTTCCCCTACAACTTTTTATGTCGTCAAGTATTGTGGAAGCCACTTATTGCCATGCTGTGTTACACATAGTTTGCCACACCCATCACAGACACAACCCGTTATATCAGTAACCAATATACAAAGTTACAACCTTTTGATGAATAGGTGATAGGAACACTTCAGTTCAATGTAAGTAATTTGAACCACGAGTTAGGTTTAGGTGTCTACTTTAGGTTGACATGTCTCTGTTCTGCTTAACACTGGACTGTGATATATTTGTCTCGGCTTGTGTGAATAAGCCCATAAGTACTTCTCAATCGTTTTACCAAACGGACACATTTACGTCGCCTAATCACGGTGACTGGGCTTTGCTGTGCTGTGAACTTTTTGAAGTTCTTCACTTGTATATTATCTGACTTCATTGGACGTGTTTGATTCTTCATTAAAAGGTTGTTTTGCTTGTCAATATTATATTGAAGGATTTAGTGGGAAATTATTTGGGCATCGTGTTTTATGCTTTTATTTTGATGCTTAGGAATTATTTTTGGAGAAAGCTCAAGATTTCATGGTGTTATTTTTTTTTTCATTTGCTTGAAAAACACACGCACAATGGAATTCTTGGAATTGGATTGTAAATTGGGAACATCCGAATCCGAATTCAACAGTGTGTTTGGAAACTCTATTAGGAGAAAGGAGTTACGGTTTTCGAGGTGATTTTATGATTTTGAAATGGTTTTACAAATTTCGATATGATTTTTATGGATTTTTAGATTGTTTTTACAGATTTCGAAATGGTTTTATCTTGACTTACATGCAACATTGGGGAAAATGAGTTTCCAAACAAACATAGTATAATTTTAGGTAAAGTCTCGTTGAGATCAAATTGATGCAAAAGTATACTTTTACAATCAGTTAAACACCACCTTCGATCCTTGATACGAGAATGAGTTGACTTTTCTTGAGATTAATAAAGCTGATTAATCATATATTTATTATTTTGTTAAAATTAATTTGTATAACATATAAGCTAATGTATAATCTAAATATACATATAAGTATTTCAGAATATATCTTGTAATTAAATGATTTATTTAACTTTTTTTAATTCATTTGTTATCAAATCTCCACTGTTGTTTGAGATCGCTGCCTTTCTGAACTACAGCAAATTGGACTGACCTCTGCCTAACCAACATCCCTCCAATAAGTTTTCATTTACAATAAAAATACAACACATTATATTTTCTAGTGATAAACTTAAACATGTTATTTAATTATTGAACCCTTATATTTTTTTATCCATAATATTAGACTGAATATTTTCAAGCTATTTTGAACTTTGACTTGTGCATGAGTAAATTTTTTTAGCTTTAAAATTTATCAGGTAATTCTGTGCAAATAACTCTACCATTGCCTTTCGTTATTTCAGTAATATATTTTTAATCTTGTGCAAATATCCTCTTATATTTACAGAGAACCCCTAAATCGTTTATTGTGAATAATTCCTTTATCATATTATATTATTTTAATTTAGTGAAATAACGTGGAAATTAAAAACTAAAAATTTATTTGCATATAGAGATTATATATTTCCGTATATGCAATTAAGTCAAGGTTGAGAAAGGTTATATTGAAACTGATCTTTAATATAAGTTCTTATTGACTTTTTAAGAAAAATAGAAGTTAAATAAACTAATAATTTATCATTTTTTAAACAATTTGTATAACATATGAATTTGATATATAATCTAATTATATACATAAGTATTTCAACATATATATATATATATAATTTAAAATTGTTTATTTGATTCCTTCAACCTCTTTAAAAAAAATTAAGTTCATATTAATGATATCAAATGAGGTAACATTGATGACTAATGTAACTAATTTATAGCCATCAAAACAATCTAATGTTCGAATCTCTACTATGAGATATTTCTATATTTGATACTCGATAATGGCCTGAATATGAATGTGTTCAATAGAAAGATAATTGTATTTAAAAAAATGATTAATTGATGAAATTAACGGCGAAACCAATTGCTAATTCATAACATTCAAATAAGAAGATTCTAGAGAGGACATGGAGGATGGTTAGGACGTTTCTTCATGTTCCAAATTATAATGTACCAAAATTAGAGTCCAAACCCTATTGCTGGAGGTCGTCATTTCTGACCTGTGACTCTAGGATCTTTCCCTGGTTTCGTTGTATACCATGTAGTCTTATTACTTGAATCCTCTACTTTTCATTCAGGCTATATCAAAAATACTCTTTTATCCTTGTGGTTCATAATTTTTTTTAAAAAAATTGTATTATTGTACGGTTCTGTGAATTATGAGTTTTATTCCAGATCATTGTATTAATCGGGTCTAAGAAATGACTAATCCCTTGCGATGTAAATAATCAATGTTTAAATCTTCGTTGAAAGATGTATACATATTTAGTACTTGACATTGTCTTGAATATGATTGTTTCTATTAAGATAATACTTGTGTTTTAGAAAAAAAATAGTGTACTACCTCATGTTGTTAATATATGAGAAGTTGATTAATTTTTTTAAGGAAATATCAATTAAGTTAATTAACTGATATATTTATCATTTTCCCTAAACTAATTTGCCTAACTAATAAAATGATATATAATATAATGATATACATGAGTATTTCAAAATATATGTGTTATAATACAGTAATTCAGTTAGCTTTTCTAATCTCATGAAAAAGTCAACTTTATCATATATTTAGGATATAAGGTAGTAATATTTATGAGCTATTTATTAAAAAAGGTGAAATTTAACATAAGTCAAGATTTGTTTAGATTTTATAAACCTATTACAATCCCTAATTCAATGAATATACATATAGTTGTAATAAGAGAAGTTAAATATTATGTTACTGTTGATTAAGAAAATGCTAATATTAAACTTTGTTAACTAATCCCTCACGAAGAATCAACGTTTAAATCTCCGTTGAAAGATATGTCCGTATTTAGTGATCGACAGTGTCTTGAACATGATTGTTTCTATTAGGATAATAACTGTGTTTTATAAAAAAATATTGTACTAACTCATGTTGTTAATATATGAGAGAGTCGATTAATTTTTTTTAGGAATGGTCAATGAAGCTAATTAACTTATATATATATATATATATATCATTTTTTCTAAACTAATTTATCTAACTAATAAATTGATATATAATCTAATGATACACATAAGTATTTCAAAATATATGTGTGTGTGTGTGTGTCATAATACAGTAATTCATTTAGATTTTCTAATCTTCTGAAAAAATCAACTTTATCTTATATTTAGTATATAAGGTAGTAATAACTATGACCTATTTATTAAAAAAAAAGGTGAAATTTAACATAAATCAAATTAGATTTTATAAACTTATTACAATCCCTAATTCAATGAATATATATAGTTGTAATAAGAGAAGCTAAATATTATGTTACTGTTGATTAAGAAAATGCTAATATTAAACTTTGTTAACTAAATTAAAAAGTTAGAGATTTACTTAAAACTTAATTAACACGTTTGTTAACATTGCATGAAATTTATAAACTTAATTGCAATATTTTATAATAGGCATAAATGGTGGGCTCATATCCCCAATTATGTCCAAAGGATCAACACGGGAAAAAACAAGGAAAAGACCTTATGATTAAGAACTCTTCTTGAAAATACCAAAATAACCAGTAAGGTCAAAAACAATCCTAAAAATTATGTTAACGTTGGTATAATTAACTATGATGTAACAAATTAATGGATTATATTGTGTTCGAATCTCAAGATGAGAGAATTCCACATGATGTAAGAAGTCTCGTATCATAATGTGAAATTGAAAAATTAAACTCAATAAAGAGTATATAAAATGAAAGATTCAACCAATCGAAGGTTGTATACAATGAGGCATAGTCTATCATAATGTGATGAACCAAATTTTAAATCATCGTTAAAAAATGTATCAATGTTTAGTACTTGACAGTATCTCAAACTATATTACCACAGTATAAGAATGACTGTTAAAAGGATAACTATACTTATACAGATGTCCTCATTCCTTCAAACCCACTTATGCTGAAGTCTCATGTGTGGCTAAGCTTTTTGGTTGTTGTGGGATTAGTTTTAATTACTAATGGTCTAGTTGTGTTGAGTTCTACAATCTTTTAATGTTTGAATATATTTATATATGATTATATATATATATTAGTTGTGCTTAATACTGTTTCTTCTTCTTTCGTCTAGGCCAACTAAGAATGATGTGTAAATGTTAAAGTTGCATTTAGAAATTACAGGAATTATTGAATAGACCTAATTAACTATGTATCATTGTCACATTATTTTACTTAAAAACAGTTGTTAAATTTAATAGAAATATACTAATATATACCTAATTTTCTGAAAGTCAGGGGGTGCAGATGCATCCGTTAGAACTCATGTAGGTTCGCTTCTGCATACAAGTATAAGGAAATCTCTAATATCAACACTACGGAACTGACATATATTAATTTTAAGTTTAAAGTGACTTATGGATATTTTGAATTATACAAAAAAAAAGTTATAGTTTGAAGTATTTTAACATTAATGACAAGTATAAGTATATTTTGAATTATACAAAAAAAAAAGTATCGTTTGGCTACTTGGTTGCCAAAATCTAGGTTTGAAACCTAGGTTTTCTCTTTATACTTTCTCTTTCCTACTTTTTTCTCTTTTCTCTTTCATACTTTTTCTCTATCTCTTTCTTACTTTTCTCTTTCCTACCCACTTTTTTGCCTCGGAATCCGTAAAAGCTATAACTTCCCAAACATAAATCACTTTTCAAAACCTAATTTTTACCTCGGATTCTGTGAAACCTATGTTTCAAAATAGATTCCAAACAACCTCTAAACTCTAATAAATTGATCAAGTTTTATGAAATAAGTATGGATGACAAATCCTACACTTTTTTTTTTAAAAAAAAAACAGCACTAAATGTTTTTTTTTTAATTTCTCATGTGAGCTCTTAAGTTCATGAAGTTTCAATCTTTCTCTTGATTGGCTAGAAGAATCTTGTGTGTTGTATTGAAGTCTATTAGCTACACTTGTAACACAATCTAAAGCAAACACTCCTACTTGCGTAATTCAAATTTTCGATATATATATTATCACAACAGTACCGGAATTTTTGTTACAGAAAAATATTGAGTGATATTTGTGCAAGTTACCTTTTTGAGATAAGCAGTGATGGATTCAGGATTCTGACTTAGAGGCGCAACCTATTGTTTGATAAAATAAACGTGACTTATTCTTAATATCTTTTGAGAAGAATTTGAGCAAAAATGTACTGGTTTTAAAATTAGCGGATGAGTTAGTGCAAAATAAATCACACAGTACTAATATATACCTAATTTTCTAATACATAGGTCGCTCCTGGTTAGTCTTTTCTATAAATTACATTTTTTAACAAATGCAATTATTTTTTTATTTTTACTTTCAATTAATTACGTATCTTTCTCATTTTTTTTCTCATTCTCTCACATATCTTTTCAAATAAAAAATAGTATGTTTGAAAAAAAGTTATATTCATTATACATTTATCATTTTTAACCAATTTTCAAACTTAATTATGCTATTTGAAGTTTATACGTAGAATGAGATTGAGAATAAATAAAGACGACTTGCAGAACTTTGAAAAAGAAAAAAAAAAGGTCGACCTGTAGAACAGTACCATGTTTTTACCTTCCAAGTCATTCAAAAAGATAGAAATATAATTAAAGTAAGTGTTGAATTTGACTGAGCCATGCAAATTAATAATGCACAACCACACATCTCTATGTTGACTGTTTTTTGTTTAAAAGCAACTGATATGTGGAAATATGACTTTCTCATGTACTTTTTTTTTCTGCCAGCAGACTTTCTCATATAAACACAATCAAAGTATGACTTGTTTGACTTGTCATCTGTCCAATTCTTTATTACTATTCTCTCTCTCTCTCTCTCTCTGTCATAGTTTGACTGGAAAATCTCGTTCAAACACCACAAATCATGTTGCATCGAAGTTTCTAGTTTGTCGACCCTCAAATTCGTGTATATGATTAATCAATGAGTTAGTTTACATTAATTTGATTTTTAGTCTCTAAAGTTTAAAAGAAATGAATTTAGCCCGTTGATATTTTTAAAATGATATAAACTCAATGTTAACATCGTAACTTTTACTTATGCATTGCTGACTTCGTTAATTATGATAAAATGACTTAATAACTAGATAATATAATATGGAAACAATTCTTATATAATATGTCATCTGTTCTTTTTTTTAAATTTTCTTGGTTCTGGTTTATGAAGTTTTAAATATATAGTTTTTGATCTCATAATTTTATAAGGATTTAGACATTTATTACCATTTATTAACACTATTAAATTTAGGGACTAAAACAAAAATCGGTTCAAAGTATATAGACTAAAACCAAAATTGGTCAATAGTTAGGGAGTTTTTAAAACTATAGAGATAAACATTTTTAAATAAAGTGAACTTGAGAGGCTAAAACCAACACTTTTAAATCTGCCCAACCAAAACTCAAATCAAGATAGTATATGGATCCAAAAATAGGTTTAACACTTAGTTAACTAACATAGTGTTATTTTTTTATTGGTGATTATACTTTTCTTCAACGTAACAAACACGATTATGTGCTGTCTAATTTAATTATTTAATTATTGTTACCCTATTGTTTAATTATTAAGGTGATACTATAAGTCTACAAGTTTCTAATTCAGGTGCTTGCATGATCAACATAATTAACTGGATAAATGAT
This sequence comes from Vachellia pachyceras, assembly GCA_025593235.1. NCBI lineage: Eukaryota > Viridiplantae > Streptophyta > Magnoliopsida > Fabales > Fabaceae > Vachellia > Vachellia pachyceras. Next base: position 4,596 of record JANTPZ010001997.1, on the reverse strand, counting down.
TAAGATCGATGATGATAAAGCTGCTGGAAAATTAACTGCTACATGAGATGTTGTTAGGTGGAAATGAGTTTAAATTTTAATTAGGCATTATTCATCGGTTTAATATGCTTTTTTATTTAGGCTAAACATAATGCATTAGTAACTGTAGAAAAACTTTGAGGTCCTTTAATTTATAGACGAAAATATATTATAGGAATGTGTGTGATATTCAATCTGTTTGGCCAGCCTTTTGTACGTATCAGAATTCTCCTGTGATTTAAAGTGTTTATTTTAACTAAGGTAGGCTTAAGTGCGCATATATATATATATATATATATATATCCTAATCAAGAGCTATATAAAATCGATGGTCAAACATTTCAGATACTATAAACCTAACCACATACAGAAGATATTTTTTTTTCTATTTTAATTTGGGTAGAAGACAAGTTATTTACTAAATATTTTCCTAATTTAACTGCGTTATGTATATACATATATTAACGTACTAATTATATATGCTAGGCATGGATCAATTAACCATATTAGTCTATTTAGAAATGTAATTTAAAGTGGATGATTAAATTGTGTCAATTTGATTAAGTAGATTTTGTTTATTTAGCATATTAGTTACATTATAATCCGTTTGGTTCAAACCCCACTGAGAGTTTCAGGTTGCTCTTTAATCACCATTCACAGTGGCGGAGCCACGTTCATGCCTGGGTAGGCAATTGTCCCCACTAAAATTTTTTGTTACATATAAATAACTATTAGATTTTTATTATGCATCCACTGATATTTAAGATTTGAATACATTTAAATTATTTATACTGGCAAGCTTATTGTTATTTGCTTGAAAATAAAAAAGTTACTCCCACTACTCTGAGGTCCTGAGTCCGCCGCTGACTATTCATGAACTCACCTACTGTGTGTTTGAAATTGAACATGTTCCAAATTTTATAATTACATTTTGAGCCCAAAAAAAAAAATAATTTCTTCTCCCAACAAACCAAATGAAAGTATTTTACTTTGAAGCCTTTAAAAGCTAAGTAGGTTGTGTTCCGGTGACACTAACTACATTAAATTAGTTTGATAAAGAAACTTTAAAATTTGATCAGAGCAGGAAATTGTATGCTTCAAAGATCAAATTATTGACTTTGCATTAAATAATAGGAACGGAATAAGTCAAAAGTAAAAAAAAAAAAAGACAGAAAAAGTGATGCAAAAGCTGGGATACCAAAAATTATTTTCTTTCTCACCACAAAAGCTGGATGTAATTTTAGTCCTATTTATATATGTATCTATAATATTTTTTTAAATCTATTTCGTTCTTTGAGATATTAATAAGCTTGTTTGGTTAGCCCGTTTTGGCAACCAAAATCCATTCCTGCGCTTACTGAGACAAAATTCCTCTCACATATTTACCTCGGAATCTGTGTCCGTTCTCCAACGGGCTATCCAAACAAGCTCAATATAATGCTTGCTCATGTCATTCATGATGCCATGAATAATAACAAGATATCTTATACACTCATATATTCATATACATACATACACATATATATATTTGTGTGTGTCTATAGGACCCAAGTTGCAAGTCACCTAATAAATTTGTAATATAAAATATAGACAAAATAAAGTTGACTTATTTCAATTGGCTCCATATGTTTTCAATTATAAAGCAATTACAATCTAGATAGACTATTTAATGTGTGAAAATTAAATTTTTCTATATTTTGTGTGCGTGTGTGTGTTGATATCTCCATTATTAGGGCGCAGAGATAAATAATTCCCATATGGCTAGCTAATTTCTTTGTGCATCTTCGCGAGCATTAATACTATTTTAGGAATAGTTTAGTGTATATATATAAATTTAATTAAACAATTATTGTTTCTTATACAAGAACAACAACATAAGAAATTAGGAAACAAAACAATTGAAATACAGCCATTCCTGGTCAACGATCCTTAGCATTTGCATAACAATCAAATTATTAGTAACACAAAAACTCCAATAAAACCGATTGACTTTTTGTCCTTCTAATAATTAAATTAAAAGATTCTTTATATAAATATAAACAAGTTTTTCATAATTGAAATCGGCCCAAGTCTTCACATGACTTGTATGTAAACACGTACCAATTCCACCTCAATGTATTTTAATGACAACATCAGCAGTTGTTTATGGAATCTTATGTTAATTTTATAAATTTTTAGGATCTTTCATTCATTAGTTATCCTATTTTGAATCTAATTGCAAATTTTCCTATTTTTTCTCCAAGATTCCACTTCTATTATATATAGATAGGATCAATCAAATAGTGTTGAATAAGTAGTAAAAGACAACGTTGTTGACTTGGTTGACTTAGAAATTAGTGCCCACAAATTGTCAAATTGCAATAATTATTTCTCACCTAATTTTTTATTTACTTTTATAAGCATGATTAGACTATTATTTATTCATTATATAAAATATAAAAAATCATATGGAGTTAATAACATGTAAAAAAGTGCTACTTATAATTATGGATATTAGGTTTTAAATTGAAAAATATTATGTGTCATGGTTTGGGTTGAAAAATATTATATATATATATATATATATTGAACCATCGTAACTTGAATTAGCTAACCACGTGTTTTTGTCTTCAAATTAACATGTTTTCCCATGGTTCTTTGATACATTAATGATAATATGCATTATATTAATTTTAATTTTCTACTATCAAACTTAAACAAAGGCAATTTTATTGTTGAAATTTGTATCTTTCTGAATTAACTGATTTTTTAAATAAAATTAGAGATTCTGGGTCTATATGAGTGATAAAAGCTCAACATGCTAAGAAACAAAACTACATTCATATAAAATTATTCTATTAATTATTTGAGTGCTCTCAATATCATAAATTTTTAAATAGGCACAGAGAAGAAAAATAAACAGATATTTGAAGTAGTTGAAAAGTTGGTTTGAATTGTCGTATAGTTACACAAGTTGAGACAATTTAAAAGGATTATATAAAAGAGCAGAACAAAACAAAGAGGTGAATCAATGCTTATCCACAAGAACTGTCTTTCCCATAAGCACACAAAACCTAGTTTTGTGTCTTAATATTTCACAAAATAATAATATGTCCGTTTGGGAATACGGTAGAGAAATACTTCTATATAAGTCAATGTAAATATATGAATGAGATTATTTCGTTTTGAGGAAAAACACGGTTGAACGTATGTTTAGTTTTTCCAAACGCTCCGCCAAACAAATTAAATATTGCCTGCCAACTATATAACACGTTTTGTAATATCCTAATTATCCTCTTTCTTTTTTTTTTCTTTTTTCCCCTTCCATTTTTTGGCAACATTATTAAGTGTCTCTCTCTTTTAATAAATACCGAAATTCATTATTTCACAAGAAAATACCACCTACCTACTAGAAAGTAGGTACATATTAATGAATATCTTAATTGTTGCATGCCAAAATATATTTTCTTAACGGTTTTTAAAACAAGCACATCGTGGATTTTCTGAAATTGTGATAGATAACTGTCTGTCGATCTCTATGTAACAGTGTCAGAAATAAGGATGATTACTACTGTAACCCCTCAAAACAAGATTCACAACCTCAATATAATAAAGAAATAGAGCAATTTGTCTAAAATCACTGTTCCAATATAAATTAAGGCCATTCAACATTTCGAGAAGTTCAATGTTAAAATGTGGAACAGTTATGAGCTTACATATATAACCATTGATCCAATTATGTGGTTTTGGAAACTCATTTTCCCTGCACGTAAGTCAAGACCAGTGGCGGATTCAGAATCCTGGTTTAGGGGTGCAAACTATTTTTTGAAAAGATAAATAAGACTTATTCTTAATATTTTTTAGAAGAATTTGAGCAAAAAATTAGTGGATTCAAAATTAGTAAATGAGTGGGTGTAAAATAAATCACATAGTACTAATATATACATAATTTTTTAGCTGCACCCCCTCAAATACTATATACAGGTTCGCCAGTGGCCAAGACACAACCATCTCGAAATCTGTAAAAACAATTTCAAAATCCATAAAATCACCTTGGAAGCCGTAACTCCTTTCACCTAACGGATTTCCAAAACACACACTGTTTATCTAGTATACGCTGGGAGAAAGGAGTTATGGCTTCCGAGGTGATTTTGGAGATTTCGAGATAGTTTTACAGATTTCAAGATTGTTTTATCTTGACTTATATTACCGTTGAGGAAAATGAGTTCCCAAAATGGCTATCCCTGAGCACATATCCATCCACATCAAGACTGATGAGGTCTTCATTGCTAGTACTAACTGTTTGTCTATGCATTGATCGTTCTATATAATCGTATATAGTTTTCACGTATCAAAGAAAAATGTTAGCATCAAATGTGTTGACCCTAAAAGAATGGGATTTCATACGTGTTTGAATTAATGGTAAAATATATATTTTTTAATATAATTTATATTGTATGAGTTGAATACATGACATGAGTTTTATATCGATTTTTATTAACATATTTTTATAAACAAACATGCTAAAAAATGTTTTAGAAAGAAGTGCACCTAATTAGACTTGGTGCTTGGAATTAAAAAATAACCAATTAATTCATC
>JANTPZ010001996.1:0-22439 GCA_025593235.1 Vachellia pachyceras | reverse complement strand
GAAATTTGAAAAAGGAAACAAATAAGCATAATATCCATTAATGATGACTAAATAATTAAAGGATAGTGTTGATATCCTCAACGTGTAAACTAGATGAGTTTTCAATTAAAACTCGTTTTCGTTTTCAGAAAAAGAATATATTTTAAAAATATCATTACTTTATATTATGCTCCGAATTCAAAGGAAATTGAAATTTAATAATGAAATAAAATTCAATATAAATAAATATGATAACTTTTAGTTTCAATATTATAAATCCAGATTTAAATTATAAATATGCTATATCCAGATATAAATAATAATGCTTATGGTTAATAAAACTGTATCGCTTCGTACTGTTAGCGGAGATATTCAAATAATATATATGTGTGTGAGTACTTTTTTATTAATTTTAATTGAGCATATTTTAAAATTAGAGAAACTCCTGGATAAAAAATGATTGAATTACTCAAATTTTAATTTAGATAATTAAAATTAACAAGTCATTAATCATGTTATATGTTACAGTTAGAAATCTAGAAAATTGGATCAAATTATCTCCATAACCTTTAGTTATTAAAAAAATCAAATGTGAAGAGAAAACTATACCTTTTAAAATTATAAATATAATCATAGAAATTTGAAATAGGAAACAGGCATAAACTGAAATACTATTTTTTTTCTAAAGATTATTCACTGCCTTTCTTTAATTTCCTAATATTGGCACTCAATGGATTATTTATATATATATATACACTCATATATATATATATATATCTATCTGTATGTATCCACACACACGAATTTGATGATAGATTGTGAGTGTGTCCTTTATCCTTCACGATGTCATATAATTCAGAGCTTCCACCAATTTCTGAAATTTATGAGTTCTTCAACAAAGTCAACATCGCCGCCGCTTCATACTCCATAGCTGCTCCATTGTGGTGGTGCCCTCCCTTGGAATCCGTCGCCGTTAACGTCTATTCACAGAACCATGAAGACGACGACGATGTCATTCCCTGTCGCAAGAAGCAACGCTTGAATCTGTGTCAGACTGGGGATCTCGGTGGCTTCCCGTCTCTTGGCGAGACCGTTGCAGGGACCAGTGACGTGGCGCAAACAGGTGATGATGTGGACAACTTTCGTGGTCCCACCCACCACGTGGTGGCGAGAAGGCGCTCCAACAGAATCAAGAGCGTGCCACGTTGGATGGTTGACTACTATGTCTGATGTGTATGCGATTACCGATTGATTGATGCGTACTGATATGCCTTACAATTTTTTACATTTGAATATTATTTTTAAATTTTGCCAATTATTGTGCTTGTTTGAAAAATCTTTCCCCTAATGATGCATACAAGTTAATACAAAAAGTATTTTGAAGTCCGTAAACATCAAATTTTGTAAAAAGCATCTTGAAATTCGTAAATCCTTCTTGAATTCTGTAAATTCTTCTCAAAATACGTAAATTCCTTTCTTCCAACAGATTTTCAAATACACACCTAACAAAGCATAATATATTCACGTATGTAGTAGTAGAAAATCTTTATTAGCATAGGAAATATTCAATCTTATTATATGCTAATTCACATATTTATCTGACATCGTTGACCGGTCAATGATAGGAAAAGATGTGAATTTTGGAATAAAAGTATCGTATTCGTATCTATTAAATTAAATAATGGTAAAAATTTGAAAAAGGAAACAAATAAGCATAATATCCACTAATGACGACTAAATAATTAAAGGATAGTGTTGATTTCCTTAGCGCGTAAACTAGATGAGTTTTTAATTAAAACTCGTTTTCGTTTTCAGAAAAAGAATATATTTTAAAAATTATCATTATTTTATATTATGCTCTAAATTCAAAGGAAATTAAAATTTACTAATGAAATAAAATTCGATATTTATAAATATCAAAATTTTTAGTTTCAATATTATACAATCCAGATATAAAGAATAATGCTTACGGATAATAAATTTTTATCGCTTCGTACTGTTTGCGAAGATATTCAAATAATATATATAGATGTGTGTGAGTGAGTAATTTTTTATTAATTTTAATTGAGCGTATTTTAAAATAGGGAAACTCCCGGATAAAAAATTATTGAATTCCTCAAATTTTAATTTGGATCATTAAAATTAACAAGTCATTAATATGTTATTTGGTACAGTTAGAAATTGGATCAAATTATCTCCATAGGCTTTAGTTATTAAAAAAAATCAAATGTGAAGAGAAAACTATACCTTTTATTATTAAAAATGAAAAGGAAACTACTTATATTAGATTTGTTATATCTGTTATGTGAAGCTGATTCAATATATCTATTTTTTTAGATTATTTGATTCAATATATCTATTAGTGCACCAGAGCATGGCCTTTTCCTTCACGTTTTATTTTTAAAACGAATACGAATTATTTTTATGGTACCGAAAAGTTGTATATGTCTAGAAAAATAAAGATGAAATTTCCATAATTTTAAACAATTGAAAGAAAAATTGTACAATTTATGTTGTATGTTGGAAGGAAATAGACATATTTCAGTGGAAAGCATGTCACCTAAACATAGGGGTGAGTAAAAAAGCCCGTCCCACCCACCCCGCCCGCTACCCGGTCAAAAAAACCCGTTAAACTCCGTCCGTTTTAAACCCATGACGGGTGGGTTTACTACTAAATGGGGCGGGGTACGGGTTACCCCACGGGGTACCCGTCCCCGCCCAGTAGCGTTTTTATTTAAAAAAAAAAAAAAGCCTTTCTGCTGCCCGTCCCCATCGTCTCACACACACACATCACGGTTACACACTCACTCCGATCTCCAAAAGCTTCTCTCAGTCTCTCACTCGTCTCTACTCGCTCACTCTCAGTCTCTGACTCTCTGATCTCTCAATCTCTTCACTCTCCACTCTCTAATCTCCAACCTCGGTGCCCAGCCCATAGCGTTAGCGTCGCCATCGCCCGTCGACTGCAACTCTTTCTCCAGGCTCCAAGTCGCCCGTCGACTACAACTCTTTCTAAATTTAAGTTTCCTTCGCACTCTTTCTCTCCATCGCCAAGTCGACTACAAGTCCAGCCTCCAAGTCCTCGACTGTCCATCGCATCGCACAATCGCATACTTGTGCTCCAGCTTGAAGTCTCTCCGGCAACCGCAAGGAAGCAAGAACGTCTTCAATGGCCGTCGGAGCTTCAGATCTGAAAGAAAGGTCAAGATTTGTGACCCCTTATGCGACGGTGACTCCTTGTGCGACGGTGACTCCAGCGAGTGTTGTTTTTGTTAATGGAGGAAGTGTCAACTCCGTTGAGGTCGACGTTGGTGGAGATGTTGAGGCAAGGCATTTTCTCGCTTCTCTTCTTGATCACTCAATTCTGAAACCCTTTTGTTACCTAATAAGCTTTGGAGGAGAGAAAGGGTAAATAAAATTGATTCTATGGTTTATTCTGGAGACTTCAGATCTGTATCTTTGTTGTTTGTGTACTCCGGCTAGTGTTGTTTTTGTTCTTGTTCTGCTTGATGCTTGCTGTTTGGGTATGGCCGTCATTACTTGTTGCTTATCTAGTTGTTTTTGTTCTCTTCTTGATCTCTCATTTGGCTGATCTATATTTACTACAGCCCCATCTTTTGTTCATTCGTCTTGCTTTGGGGGTGGCTGTTTGGGTACGGGTAACCCGTTACCCGCAATAACCCGCTCGTTTAGACCCATACCCGTGAGTATGGGTCTAAACGGGTTATAGCACGGGTATGGGGTGCCCCGTACCAGTGAAACTCCTCACGGGCGGGGTACGGGTTGCCCCACGGGACAGCCCCGCCCGCCCAATGCACAGCCCTACCTAAACATATTAAATAGACAATCTCAAAGATAAAAATGACTAATATCTTCTTAGAATCCTCTAAAAATAATATCTTTAATTTTATACCAATCAAATTAATTATAATATCTTTACAATATTTTTTTATCACAATCTTTACAATATTTTTAGAGTAGTGATCAGTTAAACTAAGATAAAAATCTTAGCGTTTAGTTCCCGTTTCATCCTCACAAGAAGATGTATGATATATCGCTCTCAATCTTCACAGTGTCAGACGAAATTTTCATGAGTTGGTGAAATCTCATCCGAGTTGTTCCATAAAGCTGCCATGGCCGCTGCTCCTTATCACGAAGACGAAGCTGCTTCACGGTGGCGGCGGCGGTGGCCGCCTTTAGAATCCAACATCGTCACTACTGATTCAGATTCAGAGAGCAAAACCTACTTGTTCACACCATGTCCAACCACCTTTAATGATTTTCCTCAAAGTACTGATCATGAACCTTGCTTAAAGAACCAGAACCAGAATCTCTCTTGTTCTGTCCTCACACCAATGCCTGTGAAACCCGTTTATGTTTTCAGTGATACTGTTACTGTGACCAAATCCGAGCCTTCTTCTTTTTCGTCTTCCTCTTCATTGCCTGCTCATGGTTTTGACGATGGAATTTTTGAATCCTTCGGTTTCGGCCGGGGTCGGGTTTTGGATGCGGGTTTTAATGCAGAATCATCACAGGAATCTAAACCCATAGCTATGTGTTATGGTACATTATTGACGAACTCTCCACATTATCAGAATATTTGTGTCTGGCAGAAGGGTGTTCCTCATCGTCATCTTGGTTTTGAATTCTAATTATTGTATCTATAGAGAGAGATAGAGAGCAGTGTTTATAGTTTCTTGGGCTTCACATATATATATATATATATATGATCCTTTTTCTTTTTTATTCTGTGTTATTTACCATTGATGATGATCTCCTTTGCTTTTCAATGCTTGTGTGAGTAACGTCACGCTGCTGTGATGGACAATGGACAAGCTGGAGTCTGAAATCATTTGTTTTCTTAGAACAAGAATCATCGGTTTTTTTTTTGGGAATAACTTCTGGATGAAATTTTTAGTATTATTTTTTTTATTTTGATTAAACTTATTTTTTTCGGTATAAACCATCCGGTATTCTGGATTCATTGTCCGCCCTAGACTAATTCGGACCTCCCGCGAGAAGACCTTACGATGATAGCGATGTACGGATGGGACAACCTCTTTGATGTTGCGTTAATTATCGCGTCTGTCACTCCCCAGGATTCGAACTCTCGTCCTGAAGAATGCTGATAGTAGCCATTACCAACTCTACCAAGCGTCCGTAAACTTATTTTAGTAACGTGGGTATGGATACGATCTCTGCCGCAGTGGCGCCCACATCACTCTTCCTCACCTTATCCATCAACAGTTCGTCGTGGCACAATAGCCGCTTTGAAGACTCAAATCAATGAAACCAAAACTATTCGTTTTATATATCACTTCTACCGTATTTATATTCAAGAAGAATTTAAATTATATTAGTTAATCCTTAAAATTCAATAATTTTACAATTTTTTCCACATTTAATATCTACTTCAGTACGAGGGTAAAGTTAATACATAATAAATAAAGAATGAAATTATACATTTACATTAAAAATTGAATGAGCAGACTTATAAATAGAATCAAATAAAATATTTATTCTATACCATATAAATAGAATTAGAGGAGTACCTTCCACGTCTTCGACCAATTTCTATTAATTGGCTAACTTGAAATATAGGGAAAGTTACCCCAAGGTTTAGCTAAGGAAAATAGGGAAAGTCCTTATTAAATTCGATCGGAATACATAAATTCTTATTTAGATCTACATTTTTATCAAATATCTAATAAGGCCTATAAACCTTATTAGGAATTTCTGAATGTTATTAAAATATTATCATATCCTTTTGTATTAAAAACAATAATTGAAGGTATATGTGCGCTAATTTTTTAATTACAAATACGCCTCCTTAAATTATTGGGGTCTCAACTTCTAATTTTGAATTGACTTTCAACAATTTTAAAAGTATCTTATGATAATTTCTCTTTTAAACCGAACTTATAAATTGTTATTTTGTTATGCATTTGTGCAAAAAAAATTGCTAAGAAAGGTTTATACAAAAAATTTGTTTAGAACAACAATTTGTTGATTTCTATTTTGTTTTAAAATAAAAATTAAAAAATATATATAGGTGACGGGTTGGGTGTGGCGAGCTGGAACCAACCCTCCACCTGGCGGATTGACATTTGGCAACCCGAACCCACCAATGGTTGGTTAGTTAGGTGCGCCAGCCCAACCCATATTACCATTACTAATCATGGGGCTGTGCACTAGGTTAGTTAAGGGTAGTCAGTTGTATCTCTTCCTTTATAAATATTCTAAGGTGCATTTAAGTTTAGGGGATGAATGAATCAGTATTTAGTTCCAGATTGGATATTCTCCTTTCCTAGGCTTCTATTATCTTTCAGTAGTGAGATTCTCACATTTAAAGAGAGTAGGAGAGATGAGTAAGTTTCTAAATTTTGCGAACTTATCATATATCAAAGCATTATACATGTGAATGAGTAATCCACTCCTTTCCTCATTCTTGTTCTTCCACTTCCTTATTTATAATCATTACATCAACCATGAATGATCAGATTTGATATTTTTTTTATAAAATCTATATTTTTTATTTTCTCTATTACGTTAAATTATTCATATTAAGATATAATAATTTAAATTTGATTATTTTTTATAATAATCTAACATTTTGATGATAATAATAAAAAGAGAAAGCCAAATTTGAGTCAATGTAATAGTTATAAATAGGGAGGAGGAAAGAAGAGGATAGTAAGGGAAAAGGAGAGGTTCATTACCCTATTAAGCAAGGATATCACAAGTTACTTATATTGTTGATCAATGCATTTTGGGAAAAGTCAAACGCACGTTCAACAGTGTTTTTTCTCAAAACGAGATAATCATCTTCACATATTTACCTAGACTTGCGTAAAAGTACTTCTCTACTACGTTCTCAAACGGGCACTTTATAAGCTTTGCTTTTTTAAGTGCCTTTGCTTTTTGACAAGCTACTCTTTCAAGATGTATGAATCACTAGTGGAAAAAACGCTTACTACACTATACAAAAAGACTTTTTAAATCGCATAAAGTATATACTTTTTAAACCGGATCATATAATGTGGTCTAAATAAATAAATGTGATATTTAAAAAGACACTAAACAATGAGACTTTTAGATTGCAAGTCCTCACATTCGGTTTGAAAATTAATCTTTTAAACTGTGTGTGAGAACATCTACTTTTTAAATTGCATCCCTCACCTACGGTCTAAACGGATCACTTTTTTTAAAGCACCCTTGCAGATTAGCCATAACCATGGTCTCTGTATGCAGTGACGATATGGGACGACGGAGAGCAATAGCAGAGGGGGTACCGTCCTCGTTGCCGATGATTTGGGACAATGAAGGAAGAGGATCCATTGACGATTTGTATGTAGCATCCTCGTTGCCCCGCATGATGAAGGAGATCTTGCCATGCTGGAGCTTGGCATCTGGAGGGGATGACGACGATCTTGGGAACGACACCTGGAGGGACTATGAAACACACAAGTCTTGCATATGGAAGGATGACAACGACGCATCTGGAGGGACGACGACGATTTCATAGAGCCTTTTATTGTACGTGATTGGGTCAGAAAGCCTTCAGTTAATTAGGAGCAATTAGCAAGCACAAGCCAATACAAGTCTTGTTTCACTCAGGAGAGTATTTTTTGGTGCCTCTCACTTCAAGGAATTTACAGATCTGACACCTCAAGGGTGGCTTTCGCCTTTGACTAAGATGGTGATATCTGTGAAATGGCTTAAAGGCACCTCCATTTTTACAGATCTCTTCACTTCCATTTCTGTGAAATGCACCTCCATGTTTTCTCTCGATGGAGCCGGTGATTTCTGTGAAATTGCTGAAAGGCACTGCCATTTCTCTTCACTTACACCACCGTAGATTTTCTGGGCAAATCCTACACAAAATAGAGAGATTTGATTCAATACACTTGACAAAGAACTTGAGTTTGGAGCTAGGTGAAGGAGAGGATAAATGGAGTTGGTGAAAGAGTAAAAGTTGTTATGACACGATGAAATTTGGATTGAAAGTAATAGAAATGATTTTTTTATTAAACTGAAAACCTTTTTGGATTTGGTAAAAAAAATGTGTTTAGATAAATATTTGAGAAGTAAATTTTGGTAAAAAATAATTTAAAAATGTATGAATCTCATCAAATAATACACACACATATTATATTGTGATAATTTTAAGACAAAAATAAAATGATAAAAATTAAAAATGTTAATATATTATAGAGAAAAATTTGAAAATACTAAAATGATAATTTAATTACCTAATGAATGAAAAATATATATAAGTTAAATTTCATTGCAAAGTAAAATTGTTCAATTAAATAATGTTATATAACTAATTGAATCTTAATATCTGTACAATTTGGTCTTTAATTGTGTCGTGAACATAATTTATCTTTGTTGAAGGTGATCAACAGTTTCATCATTAGTAATATCTTTAACAACTGTACTTTCACTTTCAGCTCTTACAGAGTTTACACCGGTATCATAATTTTTCCTAATGTATGGCCATTATTACACAAACATCACAAAGAACACTTAATCATCAACAATTTAAGCTTGAAACCAATTTGTTATCATCAAAATAAGATATCAACAAAACATTGTGAACTTGTGTTCAAAACTTATATGTTGACATTTTTTGTAAGATTGCAAACCTATTCTTCCAAACTTAAAAGTTCTTTCTATAGTGCATCTCAAATTTAAATGATAGTAATTGAATGCTTCGTTGTTATTTTCAAATTCAGGTTGTCATATGAAGTCTAAATGGTGATAGCACTCACATATCTATACGGGTCAAAATATCCAATTGATGTTAGACATCTAGCATCATCCAAATAATATTTCCCTAGTAAACCATTAAATCATCTTGACAAGTGTGAAATTAATGCAAATGTAAAATGCATATACAATAATTGAGTTGAAAGTGATGAAAATATACTTTAAGGTGTATGGGTGAATTCATATATGGAGTTGAGATACGACTGTCAAGCAGAAGAACATCATACGCAGTACCTTCTTATTTCACTGATGCAATGTAAAACACATATCCCAATAACATATAAACATAACATTATGGGTTAGATAACCCTTACTCTCTATATATCTGTCTTTCTTAGAAAGGCTAACCTTACACTTTATGTGAGTGCCACTAATTGCTCTTATTGCATATTTAAAAAAATGACCAATATCATCTATCATTCTTTATTTTTGGATAACATTGAGAAAACATTAAATTGTGTGGTTTGATATTTTCTTAGATAGATTATGGCAAGAACTACAAAAAAAAAAATCAAATTTCCGATAGAGTTAGCAACGGAATTTTCTTCGTGGTTAATTCCATCGGTAATCTGTTTGAAATTCTTGCGATGAAATTTCTGATAGAAATTTTTGCTTCTAAATTAACCCTAAAATTATATAAAGTATTTTTAGTGAAGGAATTAGCCACATAATTTTTTCATCACTAATAAAATATTTTTAGTGAAGGAATTAACCACATAATTTTTTTCCTCACTAATTTTATATGAAATATTTTTAGTGATAGAATTAGCCATGAAATTTTTCCATAGATAATTTCCATGACAAATTCTTAAACCAATTTCATAAGGGGTATTTTTAGTCACGGAATTAGTTAGGGAACTTTTCCATGGCTGATGTTCAGTGGCTCAAATTTAATATTTATTTTATTTGTAATAAATTATATATTAAAAATATTTCTTAAAAATAAAATTCATTAAGATATATGTGTGTGTTTTTTCTCTTTTTGTTCTTCTATCGGTCTAAAGTGGTGTTAATTTGATTATGTGCTTGTTTGGAAAAGCTTAATTACTCCCCAAAAGTATGTTAACAGTGTTTTTCGCAAAACGAGATAATCTCCTCCACATATTTACCTCGACTTGCATAAAAGTATTTCTCTACCGTATTCTCAAACAGACACTATATATGTATCTTCTACATTTTTTCTTTTTCATTGTGAAAGATTTAGATACCAAGTATGATGCTGATACTAGCTATTCAATTATGAAAGATTTCTTGTATCTATTTGCGATGTTGTTAAAGAAGTTGTACCCGTCCCTATTTCTTTTTTTTTTTTGGGTAACGAAATTTTAAGAAAGGGTTGGACTCATCCATGATCCAAGGGTATGACTCCTAACTCATGATCTACTGGGACCTATCCCTGTGGGTACGAGAGCATGACAAGTAAGCCCTTTTCTATCTGGTCACACAGGTACAATCACCCAGTTTCACTAAGCTGTGGAGATGCCTCCCCAAACACCGCGATTGGAGTTACAACAAAGTGACATTCCCTATCTCTGTAACATCTATAATACGGTCTTCTCAACTGTAAACTTTGCTTGGTTTCTACTTTCTACTTAGATTTCTTTAAATGTAGATAGTGAACTTTATTTTCTTTGCTATGCTTGTTCTTTAGGATTGAAATACTGGAGAAATCACGTTCCCCTGTTGGGTGCCTTATTTAGGGTTGGTTTTCATAGTAGATTTTACAGATTTTAAGATGAAATTTAGGTTTTGAAAAATAGATTTTAAAATTTTTTTACGGATTACGAGGTAAAAACTAGGTTTTGAAAAGTTATTTATGTTTGGGAAGTTATTAGCTTTTACGGATTCCAAGACAAAAAGTAAGTAGAAAAGAGGAAACAGAAAGAATGAAAAGTGGGAAAGAGGAAAGAGAAAAGAGAAAAAAGGAAAAAAGAACGAAAGATGAAAGAGAAAGAATAAAAAAATATAAAAGAGAAAATAGAAAGAAGGAAAAAAGTAGTATAGAGGAAAGAGAAAAGAGGAAAAAGTAGGAAAGAGGAAAGAGTAAGAAAGAGAAAATCTAGGTTTTAAACTGAGATTTTATAACCAAAATAGCTTTTTAAAATTTTTTTTATATTTTGGATAAAATCTAGATTTTTGATTAAAATATAACTTTCAGAAGTGATGGCAAATAAACTCTTAATATGCCAGTCACTTTTGTCTTTACCACTTGGATCCCAGAAGACCAACGGGGCACCAATAAGATTAGGGATTAGGATGTAGCCATGTAGGATCACCATAAATTCGCATGGATATTAGGCTTGTTTATTTGACGGAATATTTAAAAAAATCAAATACACGTTTAATATTGAGTTTATTTATCAGAACGTTTGAAAAAGTTAAACATATATTTAAGAATATTTTTTCGTAAAACAAAATAATTTCATCCATCTATTTACCTCATATAACGGGATGCTATATGAGTGACTTATTTTAAACCAATGTATTAATTAAACTGGTTACTCTTGCCAATATATATAAGACCAGTGGTGGAGCCAGGATCCTGGATCAGTGGAGGCAATTTTTTACAACAAACTTACAAGTGTAAATAATTTGAGTGGGTTCAAATATTAAAAATCAGTGGGTGCAAAATAAAAATCTAACAAGTATTTACATATACCTCAAAAAATTGAGGGTGGCACCCTTACCCAACGTGGCTCCGCCACTGTATATGACTCTACCGTTGCATTTATACAAATATAAACTATATTTTGATTTGTCAATTTTAGGTAAATGTCAAATATATGTTAATTTGTCTTAGCAATTAGCATAGCATATAGAAAGCTGTGTAGGCAACAGAGTTTCCTGTGCCGGCAGCCCTGGTGCTATGAGATTAGCTGTTTCCTACACTACTATATAGGTAACACAGAGTTTCCTGTACGTGTTTGGTCACCACGTTTGACCCAAAAGAATGCATTCTACATTCGATTACCGGTTTGGCAAAAGGAGAACACGTTTGGAACGACAGCTCGCTGGAATGCATTCCCCAAGACGCAGAGATTCCTTCAGCGTCGCGTCGCGTCGCGTCAGCAATTAGCCTTCCCCCCCTTTTCCTGTGCAGCACATCTCTCACTTTCCCTTTTCACTGAGCAGCGCACTCTCACCTGTCTGGAGTGCAGCACTCACCCTGCTTCGGTTTCTGCGTTAATTGGCCTCAAAAACTCACCCTGAAACATTGCAGTGAAGTGCCCACAGCTCTCACCCCGAAGCCTTCCATTCTTCCAATACCACAGCTCTCACCCTCAAGCACAAGCCTTCCAATATTCAGTTGGTCATTGTCTCTCACCCTAAACTTCCTCTTTTCCTTAGCTCTCTCCCTCAAGCATAAGCCTTCCGATCTGAGCTGCTGCGTCATCGTCGGCGAGGATTTTTTGGCAAGCTGAGCATTCCATCACCGATCTCTCAGCAGCTCGTGGCCCTCATCACCTCATCGTGTCAGCTTAACCAGATCTGATTTTGTGGGTAACGATTACAAGGTAGGAAAGTTTATTGTTAACTTGCAGATAATATGTCATATGCCACTCTTCCCACCCCCTTCGTTTTAGTGATTAGCGGCCTCAATATTGACATGCGTGAATTTGATTTCCACTGGAGTGCTTGCGCTGGTTAACTTAGACGCACGAGAGAGAGAGTGAGAGAGAGCCGAGATCTGTGAAGAGGACAATGAAAGATACAAAGGTG
The DNA here is from genome assembly GCA_025593235.1 of Vachellia pachyceras. NCBI lineage: Eukaryota > Viridiplantae > Streptophyta > Magnoliopsida > Fabales > Fabaceae > Vachellia > Vachellia pachyceras. The sequence goes on along the minus strand of JANTPZ010001996.1, from coordinate 9,968 downwards.
CTTGTACTTGAGAGAGAGAGAGTCGAGATCTGTGAAACAGAGTGCTTGTGCTTCTGTTTGGAATGTTTCTGCACTGTGCCTCTGCATTTTGAGTTGTGTAAAGAGAAGAAGGAAACATACATGTTAAGAGTTTTGGCCTTGTGTTTGGAATCTCTCAAGTGCAGATATGTCGCTAGCTATATGGCTTTTAACTTTGATTCCCATAATTTTCATCAACCATTCCTCGTTTTGGTAAAATCATATAGCATGCCTTCGGCCTTATGGCTTATGGGATCATTCGTTGTTGTTCATGTGGTTTGTTTTTCTTGATTAACGTCTTCTATCTTTCTTCTTATGCATTTTAAAATATAAATTTATTTTGATTAAAAAGGTATTGATTAAATGTTAATTGATTTAGTTTGATTAAATTTTAACTAGAGTTAAAATAATTAAAATATATATTTCTTTTTTTGTGTGAAAAACTAAGTGTTGAGTGAAAAAATATATTAAAAAGTATATTTTTCCTTTTGTTTCAAGTTAAATTATTTACTTGAATATAATAGGATTGAGCAAATTACATGTAATTCGGTAAGTCTGTCCGAAGTGCCCGGAGATTTGCCCTTTTAAACCCGTCCAAAATTGACATGTAACAGGCGGATTTAAACAAGTGGGTATATTTATTTAATGGGAAGGATTACTGGTACACCATTGAGTTGCCTGTACCCATTCTATATATTTATAATTATTTTATATGCTTGTTTTTCTTATAATATATTCGCTTCGATTCTCCGTGATGACATGTTAAACATTTTTTATCATTTCACATAAAATATGTGAAAAAATTGAAAACCTAAAACCTAATTATGAACCTATTGGTAGTACCGGGAAAACGGGCCCAGCCTGTGGGTTGAGCCGCCAACCCGCGGGCTGGGGGTGGTTCAGGCTGCCGTTTTCAAACCTGCGGGCCAGCCCGCTTTTTTATTTTTTTAAAAAATAATACTTTTATAGCTTTAATAGGAAGATGATGTTTCAATGGTTTCAAATATTATTTTAAACCTTATTATTTCATCTTAAATGCATACTTACTTTGAAGATTGTTGATTATGTATTATGTTTTTGTATTATCTTAAATGCAAGGCACTGAAGGTGTTGACAGAAAAGGCAGATACCATTAGCTATTGAACTTACTGAGGAATTGATTGAGCTGGATGAAATTACATGTGACAGTGATTTACTGTCCTGTTGTATTAATTTGATGGCGTATGAAAGATTTAATGAACTTTTCAGCTGCCTTTTGAAAAAAGGATCGCGTTAGTAGATTGGTTCAATTTAATGCTTACAACCCAATCCCATTTGGCAAAAGGTCATGAACTGCATTTTATGAATGTAGTTTTCTAACGTGACATTTCCTTATATCTAACTTAAATGCTTGTTTATTTCTCTCAAGTTTAAATACTTCAACATTTTACACTTACAATATTTTTTAAGATCTCACAGGGCACATTAATATATAGTTAATTGGAATGGTGAATTATTGATGAGAGGTTTGATGGCAAGTGAAAGAGACGATGATGTAGATGAATCAAGTCAGTCTAAATTGCAAGAATTGTCAAATCAAAAGATCACATAAGATGAACAAACCAGTGCATACACAGCTCAATACGTGATGGTGTATGTTTGTAAAGAGCTTAGAAGAACAAGTGATCATACCAGTTATATGTGGGTGCAAGTAGTGATGTAGGGTCATCCTACACGGTTTCATAAACTATTTCTAATGGAAAATGATATATTCAACTGTCTGTGTTCTAAATTGTTTGAATATGAGCTACAAAATTTTAGGTGCATGGATGTTGAAGAAATGGTTGCTCTGTTTTTTATCATGATTTGTCATGGACACTGTAATAGAGTGGTGTAAGAGAGGTTTCAACATTTAAGGGAAATCGTCAGCAGACATTTTCATAAGGTATTAAATGTGTGCATTAATAGTTCTAATAAAATTATTAAATTGGGCGATGCGAAGTTCTCTCAGTTGCATCCAAACATATGGAATGACAAACGATATTGGCCATTTTGTAAGTATGCAATAGGGGTAATCGACGGTACTCACATGCCTTGTAAAGTTTGTTTTGCTACGAAGGATCAACACAGAATGTTATGATTGTATTTGATTGGTACGTGTTTTTCGTTCATCTTAGCGGAGTGTAAAGGTACTGCGCATGATGTTCACTTTTTTAACTATGCAATCTCAACTCTTGATATGAATTTCCCTCATCCAACTTAAGGTATATTGTTTTCATTTTTAATTCAAATTTTGTCCATTCTTATAGTTGCATTTTTTACACGTCACAATGATTTCATATCAAGATAGGAAAATATTATTTGGTTAATGCTGACTGTCTAACACTAATGGGATATCTCGAGCTGTATAGATATCAGCGCTATCACATTGTTGACTTTAGATGACAACCTCGATTTACAAATAATGACAGCATTTAATTATTAGCTTTTTGGTTTGAGGTGTACAATAGAAAGAATATTTGAGATGTGGAAGAATTGATTTGCAATCTTACGTGTTTGGGAACTTCGTGGGAGAATGATCATTGGGAGAAATGACTTTTGGTATAATGAATAAAATTTACGTTTTAATAAACCGTTAGTAAAAATGTCTTTTGTAAAAATGTCTTTTGTAAAAATGCAGTTGCGTTTGGATAAACCGTTGGACAAAATGTCTTTTTGTAAAATGCAGTTATGCTTGGAATGGTAGATTTGATGAAGACACCTCATTAGTGTCATCATCAGTGTCATCAATTATAGCTCTAACAAAATCATCATTGATCTCATAGTTTCTCCTAAGAAAATTATGTATGGCCATCGTTGCACAAACAATACTGGTTTTGAACTTATATGGTAACATATGTTGAAGAATTGCAAATCGATTCTTCCACACCCCAAATGTTCTTTCTATACTAGATCTCAAGCTAGAATGGCAATTAAATGTTTTGTTACTATTTGTAAATCCAGGTTGTCATCTAAAGTCGGTAAAATGGTAGCGCTGACGTCTATGCAGACTGAGTATCCCATCGGTGTTGTATAGCCAGCATCAAGCAAATAATATTTCCCTAATTTAACAATAAAACAGTGTGACATGTGTGAAACTAATTCAAACATAATAAATACAAAAAATTTGAATTTAAATTGACGGAAAAATACCTTGAGGTGGATGTGTAAAATTCAAATTAGGAGTTGTGATTGTGGTGTTAAAAATCCGAGCATCATGTCCAGTGCATACCCACCCATCTAAGACGAAATTAAAACACATATCCCAATCACAAACAACTATAACATTCTGTGTTGGATAGCCCTTTCTCCCAATATATTTATCTTTCATTTTCAGACTGACTCTATATGGTATGTGAGTTCTATCAATTGCCCCTATTGCATCCTTAAAAAATGGTTAATATCGTTTATTATTCCTTGTGTTTGTTTCGAATTGGGAGAACGTTGCATCAAGTGCTTTAATATTTTCACTAGATAGATTAATGCACGCATGGAATACTTTGTGAAAATGTCTACTGACGGTTTCCCCCTGAATGTTGGAACCTCTCTTGTTCCATACTGTTACGGTGTCCATGGCTAGCAATGAGTAAAAACAAGGAAACCATTTCTTCATTACCCATGCGCTTTGAATTTTGTAACCCATGTTCAAACAATTTATAACATAGATGGTTGAATGTAATCTTTTTCATTCGAAACAATTCATGAATCCATGTTGGATGATCTTACATCACTTTTTGTACCCACAAATAACCGATAATTTTGCCTTTTCTTCTTGGTTCTTTGGTCACATACGGCATTATGTATTGAGCTGTTAATGCACAGACTTGTTCATCTTATGTGATCTACTACTTCAATTTCCACCATGTCAGAGTCACTTAATTAGTCGATGTCATCGCCTGCCTCACTCTCCATCGAATCTCTTATCAATTCATCATTCCAATTAACTATATATTAATTTCACCTGTGACATTTTTGGAAAAAGAACAGTAAGGGTAAAACATTGACATATTTAAACACGAGAAATAAATATGCATTAAATTACATATAATAAGAGATGTCATATGTTGTAGACCAACATTCATACATTGCATTTCATAATCTTTTTGACAAATGGGTTTAGATTATAAGCATTAAATTTCAACAATCTACTAACGAGTTCCTTCTGTTCACTAGTACTGACGCAAAAATTTCCCTAAATCTATCAAATGCCAACAGATTTAAATAGCGTGATAGTAAATCAGGGTCAGTTGTAATTTCCTCCATCTCAAATAGTTCCATAGTAAGGTTAGAAGCTGATAGAATCTGACTTCTTTTTATAGATTTCTCTGTCAACTGCTTCAATGAGCTCACATTATTTGATGAGTTAACAACCATTTGACTCATAGAATTAGTTATTTTGTGTGAGGCAGGAGCTTTCTTCTTTCCTTTTTGATCCCACCATCGTCCCTCTACCTCTTACCGAGACTTCCAGAACCACTCCGACTACTAGGTCCAGAGTGTTGATTGTTTTGTTGGATGGTCATTCCCTCAAATTCAGTGGAGACTCTTCAAAACTTTGACCAAACGAGTCATCTTCACTATCACCCAACCGTTCTATTATGTCCTCGTCTACGTTGATAGCGGGTCGATAGCAATCTTTGTTGTTGTATTGCCGTGTTGGGGGCTGTGAAGCAGATGGGGCAAACATATCTCCTGATATCACCACATCCTTAAAGAGTATCCCCATTTCAGTGGTAAATCTAAAACATCTACCTAAACCTTTCATAGTGTGGATTTTCTTGCGTCCAAATCATTAATCCAAGTCAGCGTGTAAAATCATAAATTGAAATACAGTATTTAAGTTAATGTGTAAACCTGTAGTTTCCTCTCCCACCATTCTGCATCAGCTAAAATTATATGTGACTGTGTCAAATCCTAAACCTGTCTCTTTAGAGATTAGTTGATCCCAAGTCCTCCATGATCTCCTAATGTTATCCAACCTATTTTTTATTTATCTCATCATATTCTCTCCTCGTTTTTTCGTTAAAATCTTTGAGAATGCGGTCCCAGGCTTTTCTGGTGAAGGCTGTGCACTGACGTCACTTTTTGTAGTGTTGCTCAATGTACGTGTTTAGAAACACCTGTGTTCTATCATCCTATAACACTTTACCTTTTTCCTTATCCTTACCTTTGTTGAAACTCATTCTAGATGAGCGCAATAAACGAATAGAATTAAATTTACAAAGATATATCAACAAATGTAATGGACAAAAAATGTAATAATAGAATGGAAGAAAATGCAAGCAACTGATACGTAACAAGAATATCCCAATTATTGTGAAATATCGATTGATAAAAAAATCATTTATATAATTTTTTAAAATCATATACAGTAGGATATAATTTTGTAAAATCATATACGATAGGATGTATCAATAATTTCTTTAAATCATATATAATTTCTTAAAATATGAATTTGATGAAAAAAAACCATTTATCTAATTTCACATTTCCAAATTTTGCAATAATGAAGTAAGATGTAAAATCATTCCAGTATTAGAATGTAAAAATTAGTTACTTTAAAATGAAATAGGATGTGAAATTATTTTAGAATTCGTATTATGATTTAACATTTAGCTATTTTAAAATGAAATAGATGTAAAATCATTTTGTTTATTTAAATAAGTTTTACTAATTTATCTTTTTATATAAATAGAAATATATAATTAATATCATAAACAATGAGTTTGCTTGAAAGGTCATTATAATTTTTTTTCCCTTGTAAGCAGATCATATTGCTCAAAAAATATTTTACTTATGCGTTCAATTTTATGTTATTTATGTTTGAATATGAATATATAATTAATACTTTATATAAATGATAAGTATAGAACTTACTGCCTTCCTCTCCCTCAAACTTTCTCAAAATATGTCAAAATATAAAGTGCCATGTAAAATCAATCACGTTTAAAGGCTGTTTTGTGTTTCTTGCTCACATGAATAAACAACTGGTTTTGAAAGATGAACAATTTTGAAGAGGGATAAATATGATGGCTTGAGTGCGAGAGAGGGATTTGAAAATGAAGCAACAGTTCACACAGTCATGAAATTTCACAAAAAATAAAACATGTAAGTCATTTATTATTATGTCTATAATAAAATTTGTCATATTCTTGTGTAATATCACTAAGTTTGATTTAGCGGGAAAAATCGTCAAAATGTACGTTTTCTATTTTTAACGTTAAGATATTGCAAGCACGACCTCAATTATTCATTTCAGTGAAACCCAGAAATATACCATGTTAAAATTTACACAACTGGTCCATAAATTATGTTCAAGGCATGCATAGTACACAGCAGACTACAGAGTAATTACTAATATAGAGAAATTAAACCTTTCAAATTTGAGGAGCTCAAGGTTCAAATGCTTTGGTAGCGTTTTGACTGAAGTGTGTTTGGGTGATTTCAACACATGGTTTTTAGAGAGAAAAACATAGTTTTGAAAAAAGTAACTCATGGTTTTATTATAAGCTACCCAAACACGCTATCTTCTTCAGAATCCATTTTTTTTAAAAAAAAAACGGTGGTTTTGGGGTAGAAATCATGGTTTTCCAAAAAGGAAAAGCTATATTTTAACTTTTTCATAATTTATTTTTCGAAAACTATCCTTTATACCTTTTTCACTTTTCTCCCAGAAATTATTCCCAAAACGCTAATCTAAATTCACATTTCAAAGCGTTATAATTAGAAAGTAATGGGTAGGAGTTGAAGTTTTCATTCTTGATATATCTATGTATTGATGATCATCAATTGCCAGCTGCCAATAATTCTCTCAAGTCTTAACACAAACGAAAAAAACTATGAATTACAGCGAAAGTTTCCAAAAGCCTTACCGATGGATTATACCGCAAAGTTGAGCTTAAACAAAACAATGGGGTCTTCAAAATCTTAGAGGTTCATGAAACTTGCTCCCCTTTGCTTTCGTTCAAGTCGATAGAAAAAGGGTGCTTCTCTAAAATGTAGTATTTTAAAATAAAAATTTAAGAAAATTAAACTTTCTAGACTAGTTGTTTGAGGAACCGGTTTAAGCTCAGAACAACAAAAGGGGGGCAACCTACATAGATATCCCAGAATATGCAGAACAAAATGAAATAGAGTACGTACGTAGAAACTAGAAACTGTAAGTTAAAACGGTTAAAATGCAAATCCATTCAAATGGTATTTCTCCACAGACATCTAACACCGTAATTTCTTGGATACAAAAGTATATATTAAGTTTTGAAAATGGTGCAAAAAGCTATTAAGTTAACTAAGGTTGATTGTTAGCCAAACATATAGATTAAAAAATGGTACAAAAATACTCATAAAGTTCCCAGAATAGTGCAAAAGCCTCAGACATTAGAAACTTAATGTGTATGTTTGCACTATTTTCTGGGTTTACATGTTTGTCAAATGGTCAAAACCCAACACCTTACGGCACAAGCTAACGACAACCATGCACCACTAGTATCCGTGTTCCCTAAGGCACCCCTTTCTTTCAAAAGGATTCGTGGCATGTCAAGCCTGGGTAAGATTCTTGGCTTTGCATCGAATCAAACCACATGCTCTACCTTTTGTGCAGGCCCCGTCAATTCATTTGAGTTTCATTCTTACAAACCTACTCCCAGTTACTTAATTAAGTGATCATTGCATTTTTTGCATAATTATGAAACTTTTATGCGCACTTCTTCACCCTAACAAAGTGTATGGGTGCCTATGACTTAATGGAATATTTCATAAGGATATTTACACCTTATCTCAGATTAAAAAGTAAAGTGTCATGATCTTAACTACGTAGTTTTTTTTATTTGTGGGCATATGTTATATATAAGAATGCATATATTTTGATATGGGTTGGAGTGTGTGTAGATACCTATACACACACCCCCCCTTCAATGAACAAAATCATATCCTTATTCCAAACTTATCAACAGTGACTCAGTGAGAATAGAAACTAGTGTGCATAAGGCTTTGACAACTCCATTTTTTAAAAGAATCAGAAAACATATATACAATTTTCTTAAATTAGAAACTTGTACGGATAAGGCATGAACAAAATCTTTCTTCCAAACTTATCAAAAGTGAGAATAGCTCTACACACTTATTTGTGTGTGTGGTAACTTATCTATACATGTCCATAGAATTTTCTTGAAAATAATCAAAAAAGCTATAGAGGTAGTGTTTTTCTTCTCAGATTGAAGACGATCTTGTATATTTTAAAGAGTTCATAGTATGATGCAGTCATATTGATCTGCCACTTTTTTTTTTCTCTCTGGTCAGTAGCTCTGACTGGTTAAGGGAGGGTTATATCATTTATTTGGCAAGGGATACTGTGCCTGCATGTACACTGTTCATTGGTCAAGGTCTACCTACAATTTGACCCCACCTCGCATTGGGTGCTCAATAAAAATTAGATAATAAATTATATAGATTTCATGATTCAATTAGTAATGTAATATTAATTAGTTGAATAATTTTACATATTCAATTGTATTAATTTATATATATATTCCTTTATTCTATTTTTTTATTTTTATCATTTTATTTTTACCTAATTTATGACAATATAAAAATAACGACATGAAGCAATCGACTGGAAATGGAAGACGACTGAAATCAAGCAGAGGCCAGAGGCGTTGATGTGATTGTGAAGACCTAAACATATTAAAAAGAGAGAGGAAGACTTCTTGCTTTTGTTAAGTGTCAAGGTGGTTTACCACGGGCGGGAACTGAGGTGTGTCATGTGTATCGCCCCTTTAAACGCCCTATATCTAAGATAGTGCGCCTAAAGTCCCTTTAGGCGTCATATCTCTAATACAGGGTGTCTAAAGATATCAAGATAGGGCGTTTAAAGGCACCCTTTAGGCGTCCTATCTTAGTGATAGAGTGCCTAAATATTCCTCCTCCCAATAGAAACCGTTGTATCCGTTCTTATAATTTTAAAAATGTCACCGCCTTCATTTTTTTACTCCTTTTTTTAAAAAAAAAGATGCGAATTTCAGTAGTAAAAACTATACTATGTAGTAGTGACTTCTTCAAACTAACAAAGTGTATGGGTGTCCGTGACCTAATGGAATATTTCCTAAGGATATTTACACCTTATCTCAGGTTAAAAAGTAAAGTGTCAGGATCTTAACTACGTAGTTTTTTTTATTTGTGTGCATATGTTATATATAAGAATGCATATATTTTGATATGGGTTGGAGTGTGTGTAGATACCTATACACACACCCCCTTCAATGAACAAAACATGGTTATTAAAACCGGACCGGACCGGCCGATTTGAATCGGAAACCGGCGAACCGGTCACTGGTCCGGTCCGATTTGCCATCTGACCCCGGTTTGTGGTCAACCCAGGGGTGACTTGGGGTCAACCCGGTAAAACCAATCAACCCGGCCGGTTGGGTGGGTTGACCCGGTCATCTTGTTTTTTTTTACAAAATTTTATTAGGATGAAAGTGAAGTTGTTGGATTAGAATGTGATATGAACAATAGAATATAAGAAGTATGAACCACAACTTGATGAATTATGGTTTTCTTCATCAGTGGAAGCATATATACATCCTAGAAAAAATAGGAGGTGCTAAGATGAATGAAGACAGCACAGTCAATTATAATGCAAGTCAAAAGATAAATTTGTATACACCCTAGAAGAATACAAGTTGGTATTTTCCCACCTAAGCTTCTTCTATACTGTCATTTTGTTGCATGTTGATTGCTTTTGTCCCATTTGTAGAATACATGGAGAAGAACATTTTGGTGTTTGAAGGGGAAAAACAAAATGTGAGAAGGAAAAACTAAATGTCCCCTTACCATATATATATTTTGATATTTTGTTAGGATAAATATTTTGAAACTGTAAATAATGTTGGATAATAGATATTTATAAGTATATTATTGATTTGGTAATTGTT
>JANTPZ010001994.1:0-22652 GCA_025593235.1 Vachellia pachyceras | reverse complement strand
TCTCCACCGCCTTCTGCCACTTCACCTCCATCTCCATCACCATCCACGGCTTCATCTCCTCCGGCTCCATCACCAACAACCGGGACAACAACCCCGACACCGGCTCCAGTTGGTGGGCCTCCACCTTCTCATGCCAATGCTGCTTCTTCAGTCTTTTGCACGTTTGCTGGAACTGTTGGAGCACTCACGGCTTCGACTCTGGTTTTATCTTTCTAAATATGGGTATATATGATGGATTGACTACGATTTTGTGTTTTTTTCTTGTCATGGTTTTCTATGCCAGAGTTCTGTATTGAAACTTGTCTTTGGCCCCAAGTTTGGATGCTGTTTGGGACATTTATTTGTGACGATATTTGATAAATAAGAGGACAATATTTGTGTCTCCTGTCGCGTGCTTGTCATCTTCATGATGTAAAAGTATTGTACATGTGATGAAATAATACACTTTTTTGTTACCTGGTTTTAATAATATAATAAGCATTACCTTTGATCGATGGAATCAAAAGGAGCGTATGAATTAGTTAAAAAAAAAGGTAAAAGGTAATACAGATTTTTCCCCCCAATTATGAGTAGAAATTAGAGAAAAGGATGCAACGCATAGCATAAATCTTAATTACCATATCTATCCTGTCATACCTGCTTGCTTTCCTCAACCATTTTAATACATAAAAACGGATTTAGGAATGCAGATACTGAATGGATAATAGAGCTCGCAATTTAACTCTGGGCAACAATTGCAAAATTACATTTAAAGCTTTTATTTGTTAAGAAAACAAACTGCTAAAGAAGACATCTCTAAGTGAAGTTGAGTATGGCAAAATCAGTAGTCCTATGTTCTAGGCTAGACAAATTTATAGCCAATCTATCAAAAATTCTTCCCAATCTCCACTTTTTTCATGATTCTAAAAGTGTTGTGCAGAATCGAGTCCAGAATTCCAGCTACCTGAAACCACTGAGAACACTAGTCAACAATCAACCATAGTTACAATAATAAAATTAATACAAAGTACGGAACCATAATGTGAGATACAAACCGTGAAAACGCCCCCAATAATAGCACAGACATTCGTAATGAAGTGTGAAAAAGACTTCTGATTTTCTGTTATTAATACCTGATAAAAATAATAATAAATAAATATATAAGAAGAAGGCAATCTGTGTAAAGGAAGACATCAACTAGAGATGAAGAGAGGAAATCATTGAAATATACCAAGTCCATTTAGGTACCTGCATGGGAGAGAGCTCAAGATGGAACTTAACAACAGGAATGTGTAAACTCTGAGCAAGACTGCTGTGCGCTGTATACTCATACTCCTCAATTAATTTATAATCCTTCCTAGTTATCACCTCTGTTTTAACGATCTGAAGATAATGCTCAATCTGCGCACACAGATTCCAGATGCTTGTAATGTTGCGGTTATTTGACTTAATATCCACAAACCAAAGATCCAATATGCAGTAAACAGATCCGTTGAGAAGGAAATAGAGAACCATAAGGAGAGGAGAAAGGAGTTTTCAACTAACTCTACGAATCAAATCTGATCAACCTTCATGTTTGAGTTCTTCCTATTTGCATGATTTTGTAGGAAAAATAAACAAAATTACTCCCTTCATGGGATTTCAATGTTTAAAGCAACAATCATCCAAAAAAGGTTATAAATCTGGAAAAATTAGTATAGCCTAACATTTTATGTCATTTAAAATAATATCGTTTTCCTTCTTTATTATAAAGGTCCAAACAAAAGGAAGGGAACTCACTCATCTGCCTCATAGCCGCTTAGTAAGTACAATGTTTAACATTACAAGAGAGCACACTTCTTTTGCTAATTCCATTGCTGATTGATATTAAAATTTCAGAGCATTGTTCACTCAATAAATTTCAAGCAGATTGAAAGGCTAAACAAATGCAAATCCAGATTTATAGAATAATTACAGTATTATTGACTCTAGACTTGGCACGTTCTGTAGGGCCCCCAGACATCCATGCAATCTATACTGTATCTTACTCTATAACTATAAAGCAGTGAAAAATGAGGAAACTAACCAGAGATTCCAATATCAAAATTGATTGTATTAAAAGCATTAATAGGGAAGTTAAACTTACAGTAACATTTGCTCCTAAATCACGATTATTGATGAAGGACCGACCATTCAGCCTGTCATGGCTGATACCAACATAAGGTATCAAGCGTTTTACATCACTCATAACTCTAGGTAAGATTTTTCTTCCAAAAGACAAGTGGTGTATAATATGGGACATGTTCATTTGAGAAGCATCAAAAGAATGGGCATCAGATCGAGCTGAAACGATTAGATTTCCTGGAACCTGCAGAAAACAAAATAGCTGATTAAGTTACAACTTACAAGAAAAAGATATATCCAAATAAAAAGGCTAGGATTATAGGCTATCGTCTTCTTCCAGTGGGAAAAAAAAAAACATGCACTGAATTTGTATTCATGACCGCATCTGAATTATGGGAAGCAACAAAGGAGCATTTCTTATCACAAGAGCTGGATGTTTACAGTTTACCTTCTTCACTCGCACATATCCTTCAATTCTGCATCCCCCTGATGAAGGCGCTGGTCTTTTTGCATGCTCTCCAGTTCCATTGGATTTATCCTCCAAAGCCAGCTTCTGAGTTTCACTTGGCAAAGATGCCACCAAATTTTCCATCGTCTGCAGCGAAGAAACTTCACATCATTTCACGTTTCATTGTTTTGAAGGTAAACATTGATGTCTAGTCATTACAATCACGCAGTTTAATTTTAAATCAACATGATTGGGATTGAGCAAATTCGATGTTAACATAGCATGCAGCAATGTACCTTAACCAAGCTGTCTGTATCTCGATCTCCATAATATGATTCATGGTCATGGTGTCCATGGTCATTTCTAATGAAGTAAAAATCATTCCAAACGTTAAGACTTATTCAGAAAATCCAAAGCTTATTAAAATAAAATTACAGATCAGGTAGACAATATTCATGGTAGACACATAGAAAGCAAACAATGTCAACAGATCGTGAAGAAATGGCTGGAATGAATTAGAGACCTGTAAATATAATGGACCACTAAAAATTGAAAAGGAAGTGGCACTGTCTACCTGTAATTGATGAATTTAGAAGTTTAAGAAGATAAAATCCAGCTACCTGGTAAAGTTATCTTTGATTCCTACCACATGTGCCATCTACACAATTTATTTCAAGCTCTAATATGGAGCTTTCAAAGGCAACACACAACTTTATGACACAATGGCTAATTCCTCTTTTCTACTCTTTCAAACCATCAATTACATTTTTCCATCCCATTACTATTGACTTTTATGTTTGCCCTTCATTACCATTCATTAATCAGATTCCAAAATGCTATTTGGTTCCTTTTCTGTTGGGTTTTTCAATAAAAATTTGATATGCTCAGGATAATGTAATATAATTAAGTAATTCGAAGAAGCAAATAACACCCAAAATGGCCAGGGAGAGTAGCACATACTCAAGTTCACTGTTACACATAACCCAAAAAAACCCAAAAAAATGATGAAAATAATTATCATCCTTAAGGATAGAACTATGCACTGAGAGACATTAATATGTACGTGTTATTAGGCATGTGGGTGTGTGACTGGTGAGCTTAAAGCAATAAAAAATCAGATGATTGAAAGTCATGTGTATGCTATTCTCTGTGTGTGTGTGTGTGTGGAAAAACTTGCTACTGAATGTGACAGGGGAAAACAAAATAAACAAGGATAACACAGCAGGATGATAGTGTTACCTAACATCAGATCCTTTACGAAAGATGCGAATAGAGGGATACCCTTGTATGTGATTCCTGGACATTCATAATGATATACAATAAATGCCAATAGAATCACAGTTGAAAATAGAAAGAGGACAGAAAAATTCGAAAGCTAAACAAAACAAGATAACAAATTAACCTGAAGAACAATAAACCATCCATACACAACTCTTTAGGTCCTCCCCAACTTCGGGGGCCAACCACAACAATGGACCAACATGTGCTCTTCTTCCAGGTTTCTATTTTGGAAAATTAAACAGTGATAAGGCTATTATCTATCATTTTCTTTCATATATCTTTCTTCCTTCACCCATTTTCCACCAAAACAAAGTGCAAGTTTGTCCAAGGCAATTGGTGTCATTGATTAAATCCATAGCTATCTCAATAACTGTGTTCAATGTAAAAATCGTGTTACACTGTCTCTCTTTCAGAGACCAAATACAAAGAATGGAAAATTTTAGATCTGTTAATAATTGATAATTGGAAGGGGGAAAAAGGTATGATAGGAGTTGATCAGATCAACTGCAGAAATAAATCTCCAAAAAAAAACTATATAACCTAACCAGAATAAGTTTACAAATTTAGTAGTACCTCCTGCACAAGTCACCTTCTTGTGTGCAATCAACCTTCCCCAAAAGAATACGCCCATCCATTTCTGGGTCATATCTATGCAAATGTAATCATTCAAATCAGATATTGGATTAGCAAGTGAAGAAAAGATATATCAACCAGTTCCAAAGAAGGGAAGGATGAAATAAATCTTTTAAAACGTAATTTCAAGGAAACAACGGGAACAATGGATCAATGTACAGTACCTCTCTCTAGTTATCTTAGCAGCCTTCTCCCAAGAGGGTTTCTGAGAAGACACAGAAGAACAAATTAACAACTAATTAAAATGTTATCAACAACACAGTTATCCATTAAAAAATATTATTATCAGATGATTACCAAACGTTGGCTCTAGTAGCACCAGGGAGCATAAAAATTTACAACCAAGATTGGATACCTGCAGAGAGATTATTTCAAAAAAGGTAAATAATGCATCATTGTCAGGTGATCTACAGTCAGAAATGAAACAAAACCCACCCGCGCGGGGCTGGGGGCGATTGCTTTTAAAACCCAGCTTAGCTGAAAGTAGGAAAAATCAAACAAGTCAAATTCAGATTTGCCCCACTTACTGATGAGCTAATTTATCAAAGTTACTTGATGAGAGTGAAACAGATCCTTCAGTGGACTCTTCCTCTACTTCAATACCATGCTTAATGTCGGTTGCAACTGGTCCTGAATGAAACTCAGACCCAATGGGTTTCAAATGTGAATTGATAGAAAACTTGCGAACTGTTTTTGATATGTTCAGCCTGTTCTGAAAATAAGAGATCATAGATTAAGGACAAGGGATGAAACATCGAGGAAAAAGAATCAGAATGGGTAAGCATAACTGAAAAGGAAAATGATGAAGCACATGTCTGAAAATTTGACCTCCACTAATACAGTTACAGAACGATAACATATGGAAAAGTGCTAAAATAATTTTTTTGAAATTATATGTCCATATCAAGTACTTGTGTTGTTTCATAGTTACAGAATGGGTAAGCATAACTGAATAGGAAAATGATGAAGCACATGTCTGAAAATTTGAACTCTGCTAATACAGTTACAGAACGATAACATATAGAAAAGTGCTAAAATAATTTTTTTTTTAAATTCTATGTCCATATCAAGTATCAAGTACTTGTGATGTTTCACAGGTATGGGCTAATGGGCTCCTGCTGATAAAAATGTCTAACATAATTTTAGAAGCCATACAATGAACTCTTTAAAAAACTTGCAACAGCATTATAAGTTGAAGCCATGTTTTCTGCTGAAACCAGTAATAACAATTTCTATTTATTGACAGCAGGTTGCTTTCTGAATTTAATGGTTACATAAGTGATCTCCCTTCATTATAAATGTTTATCTTGTTTAATAGATATTATTGATCTAATAAACAAGTTATCATGGCCTATGTTACTTTAAGAGGATTAAAATATTAAGTAACTTCCGATATTGAAATCCCTTTAACCATTTAATTGGAGGGGGGAACCTTTACATCAGTCAACTAAGGGAGTATGTTTCGATTGTTTAAGAATCCAACGTAGGACAAAATTTCTTAAAACAGAAGCACATATCTCATCTGTAACAAGTAATCAGATGTAACCAATGAAATGGTAGAAACTTACTGTCCCCAACACGTCGCTCACATCAACTGATGCAAACTCACATGAGAGCGCTGGTAAACTACAAGTGAATGTGGAGCCATTAGCCCGCAACGATTAAGAGAGTTTATAAAATATAAGTATGAACAGTGATTCACAATGTCTTCTATTATTCATATCGTAAAACCACATCTCACTCCCATCTGAACGTTCAACCATGTCATAGTAAGCAAGCCCAAGTTGCAAAGATTGTAGCATTTGAATTTCAGAAAATATCATCACAGCACTAAACTATTAACCTCCCTTCATTCTAGGAATGCATTTTTCTTCCACACTGTCGAACTACCAATAATTTTCATCAATAATTATCCTATAAAGTGATGAAGAACTGATAAAATCACTGTGACACTCCCTAATGTACGTATAATCATAAGTATTTCATCACGGTTTTGCATCCTTGAAAAAGAATAACCACAAAACAGAAATAGCCGATGCCTGCTTTTATGCAGTATGCTGAGGTCATGTGCTGAAAATTCATGCTGCCGCAATACTTTGTATGTTCAAGACATGCATGAGGATGGCAAAGGGAAATGTTATATGTAGCACATATGGAAGATAGTTAAGTTGGTTTCTACCTGATATTGAAATCTATACGTAAAAAGTCCCCATCAGAACTCTTATCAACAATCACAGATGTAGAGGTGCTGGTAGCCAAATAATTATTTAGTTCCTGCAATCAATTTTGCACAATACGGACCAATTAAGCTTTAACAACCATGTATAACAAAGAAATTTGACAAAATAAAAAATGAAAGACATCATGAGGATGAATGCTCTGAGGAATGACAGTATACATTGCATTGGACCAATTATCAATCTAGAATCGACATTCATGTTCTATGATGTACATGTCATGAACATTGCAACTAAAATGGTAATATACACTGACCATTCCAAATAAAAACATCATAGAGAGAGCTGCTATAATAGATAATCCTGCTCCTGATACTGATGCCTCAGTCAAATCTCTTGGAATTTTTCTGCAAAGAAAGCAAAAGCATGCTTATCTCAAGGAAATTAAAAATAATATTATTAAAACCACTCATCAGATATCACAGGTGAACAGGCAACACCAACATTTACATTTGCATAGATTTCTGTCTCCTCAAGCAATGCGGTGATATGCAAATTCAATTTACATACCAACAATAAACACTGGCTTTATTGCTCTCTAAAGAAGAAATATTAGCAGTCACCTATCAGTATCATGTTTTGAAACATAAGAGCAGAAGGGTTTGAGTACTATTTGGTCAATCAATAGGTTGTGCTAATGGAAGATTCCATGAATGGTGGCCCTCCTAGCACTCGCATTAGCCAATTATTGGCTAGCTTCAACAGCCTTTTATTGAGATTGAAAAAGTTGCTGATGGCAAATATTTTCCTTTCACTTCCTCCCTCCAAAAACTGACTGAGATGGACAGTAACTAGTATAATCCCAAAGTCCAATGGTGATGGAAAGCAGAAATGCACTCAGCTAGTAAACCAGTCCGGTAATTAACAAGTATTTAAACATGTAACGGAAAAATCTTACAATAGGAGGGCAGGGTAAGAAGACAAATATTAAGCCAACAACTAACAACAAACATCAAGTCAACGTGTCTGCTTGTGAATTATCACAAATACGTTCCAAGCCCCTTCCCCAAAAGAAGATAATCGATAATTTTTTGAGAGAGAAAAAAGCCCACTATTTGCATACTTAATGAATGAACCTACAAGGGAGAAGAAGATGCCACCAAGAGCACCTAAGGTAAACAATATCGTGGACAGGGAGAATACTAGCCATTGGCAATGGGAACCTACATGCGGAAACCAACTAACGAACCAAACTCGTAAGGGATTGATATCCTCACATTTCAAACGCAAACGAACTCGAATCCCCCCCCTCCCAAAAAAACAAACAAAAAAATAACCCTCTCACTTCCCTCAAGCTAGCAGCAAGCATCCTCAGAGCGCGTACGTATAAAACTTGATTGCACAACGACAAATTACTTCATTCTTTCCATCAGATTGACCCCTTGGAGAAAGTTCATGGTCGTATTCTCTTATAAAATCAATTAAGATACTGGCATCATGAATAACAAACCCGAGAATGAAAATGTCGCTCGAATACACACTTCCAATGCATTTACATACAAATATATGAAGCACATAGGCAAAAGGTGCGGCTAGGGGGGATCATCAAAAATTGAAGACATGGAGGGAGAGATCGTTACCGGTAAAAATCGACGGATTTGAGTTTACTCGCTGTAATCATGGTTGCTGAAGTAGAATTTCAGAGGAACAAGACAATGCGATTAGCGGAGAGAAATGTTCAAATCGCGGGGATTTAGAGCATAACAGATCGAAGCAGCTTCAGCCGGAGCCCCGCTTCGATTTTCGAAGCCTGCCGCTGTCAACTATGAATCTTGTGTGAATGAATAATGCAGATTTACAGGGAAAAAAGATTTGGAAATAAGGAAGATTAACTACTGTGTTTCGCAGTGTCCGAATATTCACTATATTTTACCATGGCCGTTGGATTGTACTAGTATGACTAATCTAATAATCTCCCTCTCTGCTTTCAGTTGTCGGTAATGACTAATGACGGCTTTAAAGAAATTTACATGTAATAATATAAATTTATATAAAAAAATCTATTCTTTGGCTAGACCAAGTGTAATACAAATATATAATATTTAAATTAAAAATATTTTGATTTAGTCTAATTTTAAAATTTAGATTATTTTACGTAAGTCTTAGAATTTCACTTTGTTCTCTTCAATATAATTAAAAGAGCCCTTCCATTTTGATGTATATAGAATTTCTTATTAAATACATGAAACCATCATTAATAATAAAAATAATAAAGAATCAACTTTCTTTTCATGGTTTCAATTTTGTGCAATATGAAATTTGGCATATAAATACAAAAAAGACAAATGTATTGATAGAAAACCAGAACGGATCAAAACTCATCTCTTGGGGCTAATTTGGTTTTTTTTTTTTATGATCAAGGAAATGCATAACTTCTATAGGAAAACTTCCATGGAAGGGAGGAAGTACATGGAATCAAGGAATGCTTGCAATAATGTTACCTTCCAGTACTCATCTCTTGGGGCTAATTTGGTTTTCATCCATTGCCAATGCTTGCAGTAATGTTACCTTCCAGTACTCCAGAATACTGTTTCAGATCCAGGAAGCTTTGGTTCCTTTTTTGGCTTCAAGAAAATCACACTTGGAAAAATACTTAGCCTTCAAAATCTTCACCCACAGCTGCTCAGGCGACTATAAAATACACCAACTTAGTCTTGCTAGCAATGCTAAATTAAAGGCCTCAGATTCCTTAATGGTTTTATGGATTTCAAGATGGTTTTAATGAATTTCGAGATGATTTTTACAAATTTCGAGATGGTTTTGTCTCGGCTTACGTGCGCCGTTTGGGAAACGGTGTTCCCAAACAAGCACATACTTTTTCAGCAAATTATTTGTACTTGGACAAAACTTAGATTTCAGGAAGTGATGACAAACAAGCTCTCAATCATGCTCCTAGTTCCTGCTGTTCATTTGACATTATTTGCCCATACCTTTATAAATTAGTAGCATGCAATCTTTCCTTCAGGTGAGAGGCTGAGTTCAATCTTATTTGTAATTTCAACTCATTATTGCCTAACTCTTTCAACAAAAAGAAGGATAATTAGACAATAATTAATATTTTGGGATTTGTAGTGTAGGATGACGTGGACACGTGTGATTCACTACATTCAAGAGACCCACACAGACATCAGTGGGTCCTACGTGGTGTATGCACCAGTGGGGGAACCAGCAGTGGCGGCCCTGTTGGAGGGAGGAGACCCAGACGGTGTGGGGTGTTACTTTCTGGTTTTGCCATTCTGCCTGATGAGATCCCAAAGAACGATGGACTCCTCCGAAGTGGCGTCTCAAGCATTCTCAGTGTCTCCTTTCACATTATTGACCAGCCTCCACTATGTCACATGTCCCTCCTCAATCAATCATCTTCGTTAAGAAGATCCTTAAAAGCACTTTTGATTCTATCAGAAAGTCTCTGCATCTAAGCTGAGAAGACTTCAATTACTGCATTATCATGATGACTCTATCTATCTAGTATTGTATTGTAAACTCAATGATTATTAAGACATAATTAATATTTATCTGCCCCATTTAGGTTTTCTGTGTGTGTTTTGTGTGTTTGTGTTGTGTCCGGTTGGTTTAGATTGTAGTGTTGCAAGGCTCCTTTGGTTTTCCCAGATGTGCATGTTCTGGTTATAGTTAAACGAGGGGCATGCTGAAAGGTGTTGTATGGACAACCCAAGTCTCTGCAGATCATAGTTGTAATCCAAGTATGCTGCCGATAACTATGGAATTAGGTGTGTTGTGTTGTCCTTATGATGATGATTTGAATTTGTCAGTTATATATTCCTGTGAGATTTTGTATGTTATTCTGCCACGTACGCGACTGCGTGTACCTTTAAAAACAGTTTTCTAAGTGAAACAAGTCACCCGTGTCTTAGGCATGTAGATGATAAAGATTAGTAATTGAATCAAGGGTTAATCTTTATCCGATGAATTTATTCTTATCTTGGTTTTACCCCCTTAAATTTGAAATTAATAGTTTTGGTATGTCAAATTTCATTTTATTTAAAATATTGATCTTTATAATTTAATAAAAATCTATAATATTTTACCTTCTGAATGACTAAAATCAAAATGGAGATAAATTTAAAGTAACAAAGTTGCATTAACCATTGAATAAGTATTGGTTGTTCACCAAGCCAAGATTGCTTCTTTGCACTGTGGGTGCTTAAGAGAGTGTCAGATGGATGAGTAGATAACAAGTAGTCATATTTTATTTGGTAATATAGTTTATATGGATTGCACGATATCATTGAATTTTATCAATAATCAAATCTTGAATGAATTACTACTTAAAATGTTTTGCTCAATAATAGTATTCTCTTCATTTTTTACCCTCTTTTTAATGAATTTCAAACCGCTCAATCTACCATTTTTTTTAGTATATCCCATAGTTTTCTTTGTACATGATCTGTACACATCAAATAATTTTTTACTATTTTTTCGTTCAATAGATGTCCCTCTATATGCGACCATATGGATGAGACATATCCACCAAATTTATCCCAATTTTTTTAAAATATAAGATTCTTTGAATCACATTTCAGCCGAATTAAAATGAACGAGATCAAAAAAATGTTCATAGAATTAATTTAGAGAATTCGAATTTCAATTTTCGACTGGATTGCTTCTGTTTTTACAGTGTGGATAGCGGGACGGAATGTTTAGATAAAGGAATCCAACCCCCCCCCGGGGGCGCGTGTGAGCAATCTCAAGGCAAATGTTACAATAGGAATTCATAAATAACGTTTGAGTGCAGAAAGATGCTTATCCTTGAACCAATGCAAACAAAAAAATATCTGTGATGGCGTACTCATCACTAATTGCCCAACACGAAACTAGATCGACTCATAAGAAACAACTTGGCAAACTGGCTTTCGTCATCTTCTAGGAATAACATCCGAGAATGAGAAATCATGAAAAGGTGCCCCTGGAACAAACGAGAACCAAGATGTAAAATAGGCAACAGCAGATTTCCTCTAGCAACTCAGATTTCACCAAAACTCTCAAGTACCATCATACATGGGCAAGCAAAATCACATGCAGTTAAGTTCGTGTGCGCGTTACTAGCGAGAGAAAGTAAAAGCAATTGTTACTCTGCTACTTTATACAAATTCAAATTTTCCAGTGTTTATATGTAGGCAAACTGAACAACCCACCACTACTGAGAAACAGAGACAAGAAAAAAAACAGAGTAAAAGGTATGTCACCTTCTAGCTCCCCAAGGAGGTAAAAAGGAATGTGAGCAATCATCTTTGTTGCCCCTTCATTCCAGTTTATGCTACCCGCTTTTTGCAGGGTATCTTGTGATGGTCGTGAAGGGCCCAGTATGGATGAACAAATGGCAGAGTCATTCATTAATCCCAGGAAATCACGGGCACGTCTCCATACTCTGGCGTCTGAAATCTGAGATCGAGCCACCTGAAGCGCAAATCCTTATTAGATGGAGAAATAATCAAATCAACAGCTTTGCACCTTGCTTGTAGAAACCAGCAAAAGATACCTTGCCCAATGATACACGAGCCCTGGGGAGTAATTCCCGGTGGTGTGTAGCAAGTTTTGCAATGGCTGTTATAACAAAACATAGTAGCCTGGACTGTGATGACTTACTGTAGGTCTCCTTGTTAGAATCCTGGGATACATCTTGCCTCATTCCCAAACGACTTCCATGTAAACAGAAGTAGATGAAGTCATCAAACAATGACTCAACATCAATATCTCTGAACTGCAGGAGGCAATGGGTTTTCTATGTCATACCTAGTTGAAAGGTTTTCATACAGAAGTAGTTCTAAACTCTCGAAAAGCTCCCGCGCTTCATCTTTGTGAGATCCACCACCTCCGCCATGCTCTCCAATGGCCCAACATAATTGCAATGCCAATTCTGTCTAGACAACAATCAATGTATTTTCAAAATTTATTGCATAGCTCGTCCCCAACCTCAACATTAGTGAAATGGTTGCTAACCTTCTCTGGGCTGTCATAAGCTTCTCCCAGTCTGTCTATTATCGGTTTCTGCAAAAAAATTCATTCGATCTTTCAATTCATAATAGATTTTATTTTTCATCTAAAAAATATATAAAGTAGATTGCACTCAACTCAAAATTAACCACAATTGTTTTAAAATCTTAAATAAAAGCAGTATATTGTCAAAACAACACCTTCAAGAGAGCTATAAAATTTGGGGAGTGCTGAAAAGCAGAGAGCATGAATTCCAATATCCTCTTGTGAACCTAAAACCATTTGAAAACAATGACAATAAGACGATGCTTCAGAATGGAAATTGCCAATGATCAATCCCGAAGAACAGCAACGCACACTTTCAAATGCTAGTTCTCAAAAGCTATTTGAACCTGTCATGCTAAGCGAAGATAATTTCAATAATTTCGCTGTATACATACCTCATGAGAAAAGTTTTTGTCAGGAAAAATTGTAGAATATCTTGACATAAGCAAAGGAATTAATGCGCACATCAAAGCTGAAAATGAATTAAAAGAACTAGTATCACAGCCAGCTCATGAATATATCCTACCAAATGAAAAGATAATGCAAACAATGAACTCTCACCATATATAATGAAAATAACGCAAATGTCACACAAATATTCTTGTGTTAGAACTTACACTCATTGACTTCATGCAATGCTACGGAGAAGTACACATCAAGAAGGGGTGGAGCCAGAATGAGTGCTTGTTTCAGCCTATCAGAATAGGGACTATTTACTGCAGCCTGTAATAAAGCAGCCATCCCTGGAGAAGTCCAGTGGCGTTCCTGGCATTATAATATAACTTACATCAAGGCCAAGGAAGAATTTAATTCCAACAAGCAACCTTAGAACTCATAATAGATTTATTATAACAAACATATTTGATTAGTGCAACACATTATTTTAACTTGAAAAGTCAAGGGCTAATCCACATAAAAAGCTTGAAAGTTTAATTAATCACCATGTTGCCACCAATGGTTTTATTCCTCATCAGTGATAATTATAACAAGGATGCCAAACTGTAAAACATCATAGAGTTAATTGGCATACTTTTGAGAGAGAAAATTGAAGACAATCAGGTTTGGCTTTAACCTGTAGGTAATTAAAGGTTTCTTTTCTATGAAAAACTTGAATATGACATTAATAATATTACAAAATCAAATGAGGATAATAATCATTAGATTTAACCATTTGAGAACAAAACCTTATATGAAAAAAAAAACCCCCCGCAAAGCGAGCCTTGGGTCCAAAAAGAGGGACAATGCCACGCTTCCGATTCATGAAATAAGTAAAATATCGCTAAAAGTAGTGGTTCACTACATTAAAATCAAGAATTCAATTTATCTGAAATTAGATACTGACCCCACCACTTCAATGGCCAAGTTGGCGGTTATCTGATTATAACTATGACTGAAGGTATTACAATATTGACCGAAAATTAAAAAGGTACAAAAACAACATTAAATATAAAAAGAGAATCAGTTCAAAATAATGATTCAAATGGGAAGCTTTATGCATTACTTCACGTAAGGCAATGCAAAACATTTATTTTAAGATTGTCAAGTACAGAAAATATTTTATGAGTAGCAACAAACTTTTATTAATATTCAGTTTAAGTGATTAAAAATTTCTTAATATGCATAACTCCTGAGAATAAATGGCAAAACAACTTGAACTAAACCCTCCAGACGCAAGAACCAAAATAGATAGGACTAAATAATGGCAACCAGTAAGATGAAAAGTGACCATACAGCGAGTCCATCATTTTCATCCTTTAAAAGCTCAAGGAACAAAGGGCTGTCTACATCAATCGCACTGTTATCCTCAGATTCAGAATCTCCTGCACCATCTTCTATAGTTGAACCAGTATAGGCTTCATCCATAAGGGCAAGTAGCATCTGCATCATCAGTAAACAATTTTTCTCATATTGTAAAGACTAGTACAATTGTGACTCAATTTTCTCCAGCCTATAGTGTCAAACATAACCTTAGGAGCTGTATTTTGTTGAATCGAAGCTATACCAGTTCCAATTTGTGGTCCAGAGCTTTTTTCTACCTTTTCCAATGCCACAACCAAAACTAGCAAAGATGATAGAAATGTCAAAACAATAAAACCCATTGCTAAGTGAAATAAGAAAAAGAACATCATCATATACCCAGAAATCCTCAAGCTTATTGCATTTTTTGGTAGTTATACGTTATGCCCAAATGGCTTTTTATTAATAATTAAGTTCACTTTTGTTTATTTCCGTTTTTGGGCCCCCGAGGTGATGGAGCCGTGACTGGATGCTGTTAGGTTCTTTTCTTTGAGCATTTTGTATCTCTTCAATTGTAATTCTGCCTAATTCCAAATAGGGATAAGAGGCACTAACATAAAATAGAAATAAAACATGAGATAGACAGAAATTCTGCCTTAATTCCCTTTATTATATTTCAGTATTCACCCTGAATACTAAAATAGAGATAAGCACTTCTAAATGCTTTGCGGTTAAAAATCAAGAGGTAGACAGAAATTACATGGTTATGAAACTTAAACATACTTGGCAAGTCCACTAGAGATATAAACAAAGGAAGGAATGACCCAGGTGATATCAATCCTGGTAAAACTTTCAGGAACAGTTTCCCTAATCTGCAAAAAGATTATTAGACAATAATCCAAACAACATCCAATAAAAAGCTCTATGAATTCATACATGTCTATAATTGACATCCAACTATCAAATTTAAATTTAAGAGCAAGAAAAGACAATTTCTTCTAAATATTTTAAGTAAAGCTGCAATTGAATAAGGCATGTGCTCAGAAGGCATACAACCTATGATGAACATGCTGCCAAAGTATGTAAAACTCAGATGGTTACAGTCTGATCATTTAACAATTAAAGCCTAAAAGATCTATCGTTTACACTTATTAATTCATAATAGCAGTAAAGAATGGCTTACCTATCTCCATGCCAAGCGACAAGCTTTAACAACAATGGGAAAAACTGCCATGAAAACAGTTCTGTTAACATCAGATACATGTAGCCACACACGCACACGTATGGTAAAGAAGGGCAATGTGGTCAAGAATCACAGGGTTAAGTTGCTAAAGACATTGCATCAGACATACCTTTGGCCTGAATATCAGACATAAATTTGGACACTGAAAATTTCCTCAATTCCCAGTATTAAAAATACTGGCCAAGGAAATTTCTCAACTGTCTAAACATATGGCACTTGGAACCCATGATTCAAAGATGGTGAAGAATTTTTTTTATTTGTATAAAACATAACAGGGAATGCTCAAAAGAACTTAGCCAATACCTGAGGCAATAGATTTGGGAAGGAACTTAGAAACTTTTTTCTGTTGACAATGAGAAATTCAAGAGTTGCTTCTGCTACAACAGGATCGGCAAACTCCCTACAGTAGACAATAATTATTGTGGTTCTCGTGCATTGCATAGAATCTAAGAAATAAGCCCCACTTTTCATGACCTATGAACAATATGGCTTGCTAAATTGTTTACATTATATATAGATTTTGAGAGGATTTTGCTAAATAGGAATAAGACCAAAACAACAGAATAAGTGATGTTTGATCAGAATATTCACTTAAATAAAAATCTAATCTGACAGAACAAGTGCATCACCAATTATCTCATTTTGCTACTTCCTTATCTGCTAAAGCCATAGCATATTTTGGCCTGTTGTAAAACTTACAATTACCTGCTCAAGAATGAACGGAAAAAAATCCTGAGACTAGGATCAGCATCATGAAGAACAACCTCTCCAAAATCTAGGAAAAATTGAAGAATAGCCTGACAAAACATGTAAGAAAAGTATATGAACCAAGGATATACACATATATATAGCAAAAACATATGCCAGATCAACAAACCACCTTTTAAACCCACAAAGGAAAGCCCAGAGAAGAAGCTGTACAAATCCAAGAAATGATGAATAAATAAACTAGGTGATGTGGATTTATCATGGCATTGACCTGGCTAACTCTTTTTACTTTTGTTTTCTTTCATTCCGCAAAAAAAAAAAAAATTGCTTTGCCTAAGCTATTGAAAGTCCAAAAACAATAATAAGAAAACAAAAATCTATTTATAGTTTCGTAAAGAAGTAGCTCCATCGATGTAAAATAAGCCTGCAATTCTGGACTACGCTCAGAACAGATTAGATACATCAATGAAAGCAACTTGGACAGAGAAACCGGTGGGCATCTCAAGTTAACTAAGAGGTAACAACAAAGATATGCTGAAGTTTAAACTTTAAAGTATCAACTATCAACCAAATTGGAAGCTTGTTGAATATCTGGTCACCGAACACAATATCTATATTCAAATTTTAAAGATTGAATCTTACAAGACATAGACAAAAGATTACTTCGGAGATCAATCAGTTATTAGATTCTTAAAAAATAACATACAAGTAACAGAAGGCCATTTGAAGTACGGGATTGAGAGAATGAAGCCACAGCACGTTGAAAAATCTTGTTAATTTGCGGATAAACTCTGACCACCAAGTCCTCAGAATTCTCAGCCACACAAATTTCATGCAGCTTTTTCACCTAATCAAATCCAACCAGGGCACCCGTTAAAGCTGCCTAAATCTAACCCTAAATAATAGAGAGATTGGCCGTATTATAAGCTCAGAAAATGGAAAGGAAAAGGGTAAGCCGAATCATTCAAGTGTAAACAAGACGGAATTAAGCAGGAAACTCGAGCATGACGCAATGCGGAATAACTTTGTCAAGAAATATATATGAATGATACCAGTTTTTTTTTTCCGGAGAAGACAATAGAAAGTTAAGAATCTGAGAGAAAGACTCACGGATTGAAGAAGGGCGGGATCAGAAGAAGGATCATTAGCGGTATTGGAGTCTCTGGCACTATTAGACAACGTTCTGAGGTGAAAATCCCAATTTCTGTCTTGCTCCATCATTTTCTATCGCAAATTGATTACTTAGTTTTCCTTCCAATCCCACGATGAAATCAAAAGAAAATTTCTGCGATTCGACTTACGCTTGAAGAGCTATTTCGTCATTGGCGTCTGTGAGTGATTACTGAAAATGGCTTCGAGTCAGAGCAAACAGGGTCACACACACGCACAACAACGCAACAGGAAGAATCAATCTTCCCGCGGCAATAAAAGCGACGCTTTCGAAATTGCCTCATGTAATTGTTCTGGAACAACGTTTCTATCGTCTTAAAATCTATAAAATTCATCTTAAAATTTATAAAAACCATCTTATAATAAAATATCTTAAAATTTGTAAATTCCTTTCTCCCAACGGAATTCCCAAACACACTCTGTATTTACTTAAATTTACTTGTTCTCCAAATGGAAGGAGGTTTGATCCCCACCACGGCGCTTGGGGAGGTATCCTAACTCCTGGGTGTTTAGGTTAACGCCTGAAGATAATTGATGGCTCGCTATGCCTAACATTAGTATCACCTAAGAGGAAGGGAGATTTCGTCCTGCCCTTGATTTGTGGGTGGGCCCAACTCCCTGCCTAAAATTTTTTTATAAAAAAAATTACTTCTTCTCCTAAAAAATTAACTTTTTTAATCTATTTTTTTACCTACCCCCAACTTGCAAAATTAGTTAATAAAGATAACTTTAACCAGATCACACAATTTCATTGATTTTTTCCCTAAAATCATTGTAATGTTTGAAATTTTTTAGTTAAAATTATAGGTTCAAACATGTCATATAAATGAGCCAATTAATTATGTGAATATTTTTAGAAATAATTCACTATTTTTTATATCAAACAAAACATTATCTCAATGAACATGAGATGGAGGAATGAAGGTGATTACTAAAAAGTTCAAATAATAAATAAGTAACATAAACCTAATAACGTTAAAGATAATGTGAAGTATGAAACCGTGTTAACTTCATTGATGAGAAGAGGCATGCCTATTTGATGATGTACTAGTTAATCCCACAAGGTAGGTGCTACTACCCAATTCCATATTGGTTGAATTGCCCAATCCAAACATTGCCTAGTGGCTAGTGCCAAGCATCTAAAGTGCTAAGATGAGCTATAATGTGTCCGTTTAGAAACGCAGTAGAGAAATACTATTATACAGACTGAGGTAAATATATGAAGGAGATTATCTCATTTGCGTAAAAACACTGTAGAACGTGCATTTGACTTTTCCAAACGCTTTAACAAACCAACCCAATACCAATTCTTGTTATTTCTTATATTAAAACTTATCGTTACACACAGCTTATTTGTTCTGACTTTTTAGTATTTGTATTCCTTCCTAAACACATTACAATAGGACATCACAATAATTCTCCGAAGTCCCAACATTCAAAGTTAATCGACAAGTCCTTGGATTAGTCGTAGAGAAATGCTTTCACGGAGAAAATATACGAGTGTTCCAATCTTGTAATGTGTAAAAGCAGGTGATTATCAATCATGCAATCCAAATAGACGGGATTGTACTTATTAACTAAAATGACAGATCGTTTATTCCCACAAAGAGATAAGGGGGAAAGAAACCTAACCAAGACAATTCCCATGATATATATATATATATATATATATATCTGTGTGTGTTATCTTTTGAGTAGATCTTGAAGCTTGTGACAGAAGCTGTCAATATAAGTAGACTCTAAATCATTGCTAAGAAAGATACTTCTCAATCTGCTACGGTTTTGTCTGATTTCCCTAGCAATCTCACTTTCCTCATCCATCACACTCTTCACAGCTTCACAAACAGATTCTTTTGTGAAGGAACCATCTTCTTCATCCCTCTTCACTTCAACCCCAGCCTTGAAGCTTCTGCTCAACAACCTTGCATTGAAGAATTGGTCACTCCTATTAGGTAATAAAACTAACTGGCACTGATTCAGTAATAGTGCCTCTGTTAAAGAGCCTGGCCCACAATGTGTAATGAAGCACCCTATAGATGGATGTTCTAGAATCAGTTGTTGTTGTACCCATCCTCCTTGCACCATCCCTCTCCCTTCAACCCTTTGCTTAAAACCTTCTGGTAAAGCTTCTTCAACTTCCTCATATCCAATTGGTTGTCTTAGAGCCGCCAAAAATGGCATACCTGTGCATAAAATTATGATTAAACCATTCTGTAACTCACGGATAAAGCAAAAAACAAAAATGGAAAATTAGACATTTATTCCCTATAGTCTGACTTAGTTACAAATCAATACACCTATATCTTTTAAAATCATTTAATCCGTTATTTATTCCAACATTTTATGTAAGGTTTTGGGGGCCATGTTGAATCCAATTACTTAGTGTTACCCTTTATTCTTAATATCAGAGTTTGTTGACTTTTAGATTATAGAGGGAAAACTCTCTTTGCATATGCATCCCTCTCTATTTACATAATAGCTTCACTTGTATTATTGGACTTGGGCCCTAATCCACTCAGAATGAACTCGATATAGCCATATGATTTATGATTCAGTTACAACTTACAATCCATGTTTTTGCCTAATATTTCATGAAATACTAGATAATTTTTCTAGAGTTAAAGAACCAATTGATTAACCAGTTGAAATTTGAGGAAGTGAGTTAATTAGACGGGTTAAATTGTACTGAGAAGTTGTAAGAGTCTAAACTATACGTACTAAATAATTAATTTTTTTCTCCAAAAATAAATAAGTGAAAAGGCATACTATACCTGTGAGCTCTAGACCCAACAACAAGTCTTGGAATTCACTGGGTTGTAATATGCTTTCACTTCCAAGCGCGCAATAAATTACTGAAGCATTCTTGAATCTTCCAAGCCAATGAGCCCATTTATCCTCCAAAGGAGTGATAGGTGGCTCTGGTATAAGAGACCCAGAAAGCAAGACAGGTTTTCCATGTAGGGTTTCCAGATAATCCAAAAAAGGACCCTCCATCTCTCTGCAACTTTTGAATCCAACTGCATCAGGCAAGCCTGAATTAACCATTCGATCAATGAAAGGAACACCACTACCAAAATCAGATTCCAATACCCTAGCCAATATTCGTGCTTCATAGGCATAAAGCTTCACGGACGAATCAGGCACTCCAATAACAGTTAGAATGGGATCAAGGGTAGAAAAATTTGTTCCCTGGTATTGCCTCTTTAATGATTCTATGTAAGCTATTGTTGTCGCTGAAACAGTCCAGTACTGAACAGTCTTGATGCCCAAGCTTTGAGCTAGCTTTGGTAGCCAATAAGCAGAATCAAAGAAGACAAAGTTTGGGTGTAGATCAATGAGAAGACTTTGAACTTGTTTCTGAGTGCGATCCATGGCTGTTAGAATGAGTGGGAAGAAAGAGTCAGCCACGTCTGAGGTTGTCTCTGCACCATGAGGAAGACCTTCAATGTGAGGAATGGTGATGGGGACGAAGGTGATGAGATGAGGATGAAGGTTTAAATTTTGTAATTTGGATTGTGTTCTTGTGGGGACGAAGAAGGAGATTTTGTGTCCTCTTTTGGCTAACTTGTTGGATAATTGTAAATATGCTGTCAGGTGCCCCATAGCAAACCAGGGAAACATTGCTATGTGTAGACATTCTTCCATGATAGCTAGCTAGCCTATGTATCTTTGAAAAATCACAAGTTGGAGCCTCTTATATCATTTAATTTTGCAGAGAGAAGCCGAGCGTTATACAAATGAAAGAGAGAATAATAATTACACTTCCTGAACGAAAGTAAAAATATTGCGACGTTTTACATGTTGAAGAGATCGAATTGAAAGTAGACAATAAGATAAATGTTGAAACTGTTTTGTTTTTTATTGTGAATAAATGCTGAAACGTTTGGTTCTGGGTGCCGGTTACATGGAGGAAGTGTTTATAACTGTCACTATTTTTATACACAAAACCTCCGGATATCACTTCTTATCGCTCCATTGCATTCTATATAACTTTTAATTGAGAAATTAAGTTGGCGCCCAGTTAGGGAGAAATTAACTGTAATTGAGAATCATTACCAAGATGTGAATGCAAACAATGAGAAACTCTTAACTTTATTATTGAGACTTACAAATATTAAAACAAGAGTTAACTTGCAAATTTTTATTATGAGAGTTTTCGCCTAAAATAATATTGTTTTGAAAGCTTTTTAGAAGTAATGTTGCCTTAAAAATTTTAAAATGGAGTAATATTGTTCATTAACGTTAAAATGTTAATAGTCAATATTAATTTTAATGGTCTGTGTTAATTTTCTCACTGTAAAGGTGACATTGTTCAATTTTAAAACATTCGGTATAATATTGTTCTTAAAAAACTTTCAGGACAAATTTGTATATTAACCCTTAAAATAATAATAAATCAAATTCAAACTTAAATCCTAAAATAATCATAGGATAACTTAAATATCCTATTTTATGGAGAAACAGTGAATATTAAAATATACGTAAATTAAATCCTAATTCTAATGGATATATTCTGTTATTTAATATCCCTAATAGATAACCCTAAATATCATTAATCATCCCTCATCCTATATCTAACTACATGGCCAACCACAAAGTTTCGCATAAACAATCTTAAAGAGCGAAAATCAAAACCAAATACTTCATTTTTAAAGTGCATTATCCTGCATGCGTACGCTTTAGCTGCTAGCTAGCTATAGTTTCACCCACTTGAACATGGATATCCCCATTTGAGTAAATCTTGAAGCTGGTGAGAAAAACTGTCAATATAATTGGATTCAAAATTGTTGCTGAGCAATACGTTTCTCAGTTTGGCATGATTTGCTCTGACCTCTTTCGCTATCTCATTCTCTTCATTCATCACACACCTCACTGCTTCGCAGACACTTTCCTTTGTGAAGAGTCCATCTTCTTCACCTTTCTTCACTTCAACCCCAGCTCTGAAGCTTTGGCTAAGCATCCTTGCATGGAAGATCTGATCAATAAGAATGGTGGGTAACAACACTAACTGACATTGGCTGAGTAATGCTTCTAACATAGATCCAGAACCACAATGAGTAATGAAGCAACCAACAGATGGGTGTTCCAAAATTAACTGTTGTTGAACCCAACC
>JANTPZ010001992.1:0-25508 GCA_025593235.1 Vachellia pachyceras | reverse complement strand
AATTTATTACAGCGAAATCACTGTGGCGAGGAATTTTTTTGAATAATATTGTCAAGAACAAAACAATCACATCCAAACAACCACTTTAACTGGGAAGGAATGTATTGATTTAACGTGGAAGGAAGCAGCTTTCATATAAGAGTAGGCATCTAGATTAATTGAGAAAGAATGTTCAAAATAATCACTCAAATGAAAAGGACTGGAGCATTTGACAGCCATTCCCTAGCCGCATGAAGCTTTCAAATTTGACGTCTTAGTAAGAATTTCATGCACATGGATAGCACAAAATTCACATGTTTCAGCGCTAAGAGTTTGAAGCCGGATCGGGGGTCATTTAAAAGAGTTTAACCACAAGAATCTGAGGGGATTTAGAACTTCACCTCAGGAATCAGGATCACCTGTGAAAGGAATCGAGTTAACCCATTATCAGTATTAGTAGAATTGAAGGCTCATACGGCCAATTCCAAGGACGACTCTCACAAGCATTTCGTTTTTGTCAAAGTAGCAAATTTATTCATAAAATAAATTGGCAGTAAATTCATAAGACCACCTCAAAAAAAAAAAGCCTAGACCTTTTTATTCATAGTAGGAAGACTCCAAAATTTTTTTTTGAGAAAAAAATTTTTGTTTCGTGATTGTAATGATCCAAATTTTTAAGGAACTTATACAAAAGCTAAGAGAGAAATGGAGATGAATGATCCAAAAAAAGGAAAAGAAAAAGGTTATAAAATATACGAGCCTGTCTAGATGCCATTTATAGTTTTTATTTAGTTTGGACTTTGGAGACAAAATCAAATTGGCTGTTAACGTAATAAATGTCTGAACTTCAGAGTTTGTCTTGTACTTTGAACAAAGTCTAAGATGAGCCACATTATTAATGACCTATGAATGATGTACAGCTTTTACAGAATATATAGAATATAGAAATAGCGATGTATAGATTTAAGAATGTTAAAAAGAGGGGCAACAAAGTACCACATGCAATAAATTGTAGACCAAAGTGTCTTAGGGGAGTAAAACTGATTTTAAACAATCATCAAGCAGTCACTTGAATAGGATTATTATAAAAAAAATTTTGATAATTCAAGGTTTGGAACTCAGGAAATAGAAGGGAAACTACAATTAAACATTCTTACAAGCCTATGTCAGATTCACGTCCTTGTGCATCACCCATCTTTTCCACACTTACCAATAAATCTGTATCTTAATACCTTATTAACAAAGTTCAAGAGACTTAGAATGTTCTGTACAACTTACCGCTCACCCAGGCTGGAAAGTAAGGATTCAATTCAGGAATATTACTGTCTTTATTTCTGATGTTCTACTTGGTTATCGAGGTTGATGAGGCCAGAAACATAGTCTCTAACTTTCAGATGGTAGTCTATATCCCTATGCATTTTTCCTTCTATTAAAGGGGGAAAACTATTATCGCTTACCATGAGCAACACAGCACTTGCTAATCCTTAACATTTTTTCCGTCAAATTCTCAAGTCTCTCGTGCATTTTGGAATCGTAGTTCATGAGAAAACGACAATGAGCATGTTGGAGAGGATTTTTTACAAAAAACACCAATAATAAACCACAATCTGTCTTCATTTCTTTTGGCGTCCTTACTAAAAACAGCAAGACTCACAAAGAAACCACTAGCGATCTTGACAAGAACGACGGAAGGTACCATTGGACAACTCGCAACAAGCACGAGCGCTGACAGAGAAGTGTGATGAGAGACCGGTTGCAGCCATGGAACAATGTAGCGGGATAAGAGATTGTGTGCATCCCAATTCCCCCAAATTCCTAGTAAGAAAAAAAACAAGGCATATCAGCACAATAACTCAAAACCTAAAAGTCAATTAAGAGAGAGGATTGGAAAAAACAACAATCAATTCCAGATGATACAAAAATATGACAGGAATTTAGCAGAGCATGTTGTTATTGGCGTAATTGTACTCTTAGTCCCTGTAGTTTACTCGTAAAGCAATTCAATCGTCTACTTCCAGGTTGAGAAAGGCGTCCTTATAAAATGATTATTAGACAAGTCTAGTGGTCGACACATCCTAGGCTTCAAATCTTAAAATAGTATGTCAGAGCATAACTATGGCTAACAACGACTACGCGTGAAGCATTTCGATCCTATATGACTTGTACGCAGCCAGGGAAGAGAAACTCCAGAATGAGGGGGGGGAAGAAGAATGGTACCTGGAAGCGGACAAGGAAAACCGGCAGGCGTGGAGGCGAGGGGCGGGCAGAGGCGGGGAACGAAGGCGGGGAAGGGGCGAAGGAGCAGCAGGGCGGAGCGAAGCCCTAGCCGTGGACATCAGCGAGCGAGAAAGAGATCCAGAACGCCATGCCATTTTAGCGGGAGAGTGAGCGAGCTTGACAGGGGCGACGAAGAAACAAATGTGCAGGGCTTTTGCGCTGCTGTGTTGGGGGGGGGGGGGGCTATACTCCTTTTTGCACAAAAACGACGTCGTTAATCCCAAACCAAACAACTTATTTGGACCTCTCTCCATTGTCAATAGGCTTGTTTGGATAGCCCGGGATCCAAAATCTATTTCTGCGTTTACCAAAACAAAATTTCTCTCACATATTTACCTCGGAATCTGTATTCATTATTCCAACGGACTTACCAAACAAGCCTAATATATAATTAAAACATCTTCCACCAAGCCTCAGCTCAAATGAGTTATTCTAAGGCTTCAGACTCATTTTACTATTCATAAGCATCTTTCCAGCTTGCTTTGGGCTCCGCGTCATTCGGCTAGCTTCACGTGCTATCACTCTCACCTGCCTTTGAAGCCGAAATCTCAAGCGTTATGGAGGGAATAAACAGCTGGCCTCGGTGATTGGTCATTTCCGAGCTTCTGCTTCAATCGCGTCTCAAGGTCCATAGGCGTCCTGCTTCTTTCGCTAAATAGGTTTTCGAAGAGCTTTCCCAGTTCATGGGTTCCAGAATGATAACCCATCACACAAGAGGGTCCAAATCTTCTTCCTCCATTCTCGCTGTGGATGATTCCAGATCAAGAGCGCTGCTAGAACCACCGTTGTTCAAAGTGGACGAACTGCTACTCTAAGGAAACGGCCGCTTC
The DNA here is from genome assembly GCA_025593235.1 of Vachellia pachyceras. NCBI lineage: Eukaryota > Viridiplantae > Streptophyta > Magnoliopsida > Fabales > Fabaceae > Vachellia > Vachellia pachyceras. The sequence goes on along the minus strand of JANTPZ010001992.1, from coordinate 22,422 downwards.
AAAACGAAGAGAGAAAGGTAAGGTTCGTGAACCAATATCAAGCATGGCAGAAGACAATGAAGCGGGGAAGAAGCGGCAAACGAAAACTGAGAGGTTGACGTGGAAGATTGTTCAGGAAATGGCCAATTTAAAAGCGGCCCATTTAAAAATTTCTCAAGCGAGGGAAATAGAGACAAAGGTGATGGAGACTCTGGAGCAAACATGTGATGAGCTACCTAAAGCTATAGGGGAAGACAGAGCCAAGGTAGAAGAATTGAAAAGAGAGTCGATTTCCCTCAGAAGCCATACTCACGTTCAAATCGGTTTTCCCAAGTAGTTTCCTTACTCAATTCTAGAGATGGAAAACGGACCAGTCCGAGGGTTGCAGGCTACCCCCAGGTGGCGGGTTGGGACTTCTCAGCCTGAGCCCGCCAATCCGCCAGCTTTTTTATTTTAATTTTCTTATAAAAAATAATTTTTTTCTATTTTTTACCCAATTTTTCTATAAGATTGCATATTTTCATGATCCTCTTTCCAACCTCATGAATAAGTGTTCAATAATTTCTTAAAAATAGAATTTAATATTACTTTTTTCTTTGTAAAAAAATATTACGATAAAAAAAGATAAGAAAATATATATAATATGTATTTTAAAAAAAAATAAAAAGCTAGCCCGCCTAACCGCATTTCCCAACCCTACTCAATTCCAAGATTATTCTGAAATCATATTTATTATTTAAGACTTTTTTTGTTCAAAATATGGATTTTTGCAGGAAACAGTTAGGTCTTCATTTGTGTGCGCCAGTTAGGCCTTTTCCTTCATCTCTTGTGGTTGGTTTTGTAGATTCCATGGGAACCTTGGATAAGCCTTGTGCCTTGAAAACCTATATTATTGATATTTAGATGCATCACGTATAATACGAGTTATCGAGTGAATGGGCTTTTGTTTTGTTGGGAAGCGAGAGCAATGACTCTATTAGGTGTTTAGAGTCTAGAAAACTTTGATGATGGCTATACTATGCCACTTTATTCTGGTATAATGACTCTATTCTGAAACTTTGATTGGGGCTTTGTTTATACTTTGCACAAGCCAAGTAAAATCACTAATGCAGTAAGAGTTTGATTTGATCCAGTGTTCAAGGTGACGTGAGAATATCAAAACCCTGTTTATTATTGTTATTTTGCTTTCCTTTTTGGCTTTTCCTTTAGTAATTTGCGTACTTCTGTGCAGATGACCAGATACAAGCAAGGAGTAGAAGAGTTCATTATGCCTAGCATGAATCGTAGAAGTCTGCGCCTTTCACGCCAGCTTAGACATGATGCAGGAGAGCTTTTCAAAAGGTACCACTGCACTATGAATTTTATTTTGAATTACATAGTTGCTTGAGTGTATGTGCTTGACTCTTTCCAGACTGATGGCGATAATATCAGGTGTGAGATCTATGCAAAGTTTGCTTCCTTTTTATGTTTTATTTTTTTAATGTCACTTCCTTTTTATTTTAACTCTTGCTCAAAATTTGCATAATGGTTGGTTATTGCTCTAATGAATTTTCATTTGCTTCGGAATTCCTTTTTTGGCTTCTTTTAGCTTGAATCCTGTTCTGATTTCATTGTTCGTATGCCTTATTTCATTGTCAGTTGCTTAGTATGCTTTTATTTTAAATCAGTTCATGCTCTGTATTTGCATTGGCCATAGGTCCAGCAGATTATATTTACCTTTTTCTCCTTTTGTTATGCTTCTATTATTTGATTTTGTTTCTTCTTTTTTCCGTTCTTCTTGATTTGTTCCTTCCTTGGACATCACTTGAACTGACATGCATAAATGCAGGTACATGGCAACTGATTTGGCAACTGACATAGTCATTAATGCTGGAGATGTAAAGTTTTATCTCCATAAGGTAAGAAATCTAATATTCAGACAATGTTTGATACCCTTAAAAGGAATTTGAAGGAAGGGAAACATGAGGAAAAGTTAGTTTTCATATTGTTTGGCTTGATGACAAAGTGACTTTATTAGAAAGAAAACTTCTTATGTGTGTGGGAAAGAGCATTGCATTCCAATTCCCTTTCATGTTCCTTTTTTTTGGGTACCAAACCGGCCCATTAAGTGTTTTAGTTGTCTAATATATATCTTGGACAATAAGGGAGCCTGTAATTTTTCTTGTTAATTAGTGCTTCTGTCCCCTTTACTAGAAAGGGAATTCAGTAGTTTATACTTTATTTTGGGGGAATGACTAGCTTTATGTTCCTTCCTATTATTCATCAAATTAAAAAGGTGGAACCAAAGGTGCTGTTCTGAAACAATGCCCTGGAAACTTTTACTGTATTATGAAGACTAAAGGCTGGTACTTATCATGTATGTATGTTCTCCGAATCATTCACTTGACAAGGGTGTTTGACTATGCTCTTCTAACAATGATTGAAGTAGCAGTAGGACAGGATTGCATATGACAAATTACTATTTGAAGAATATTAGTGATATAACCAATTTTTTCCTCCTGACTACGACCATTCTAATAATTGCAGATAATTGGTTGGTTAAAAATGTTAATATATTCTGCATATGATTTTGGGGTTGTGACTTTATTTTCATTGATATCTGCAGTTTCCTCTTTTGTTGAAAAGTGCACGCATGCACAAGCTGGTTGCAAACACCAACCAGGAGAACAATGATGAAGTCAACATCCATGGCATTCCTAGAGGCCCTGCTGCTTTTGAAATATGCGCAAAGTTCTGTTATGGTATGACGGTCACTCAATGCCTTCAATGTTGTTGCCGCTTACTGTGCAGCAGAATATCTTGAAATGTATGAAACTGCTGAAAAAGGTAATCTTATCTACAAGATTGAAGTTTTCCTCAACTCAAGCATTTTTAGGAGCTGGAAAGACTCGATCATTGTTCTACAAACCTCCAAGTCTCTTCTTCCATGGTCTGAGGAACTCAAGGTAGTAAGCCACTGCCTTGATTCAATAGCTAACAAGGCTGTAATGGATCCATCTAAAGTGGAGTGGTCATACACATATAGCCGTACTGAAGAATAACAAATGGAGTTGAAAGAATCATATTCATTTTTTTGCCCCGTACTGAAGAATCATCAATGAGAGTCAAGAAATTCCATGCTATGTTGGCAATTCCAGGAATTTTTCTTTTTGATACTCATGTTGCCAATTCTATGATATGGTTTATTTTTTAAGTGTTTTTTGTGCATATAAATATTGAATATTGTGCACTCTTGATCTTCTAACCGCACTTTTCAGATAAGCATATAGGTATCTGGCATCAAAACTCAAAGGATCTTTGATGATGTCTTTGACAAAATGGTTGCCGCAGCTCAACCAATTCCAGGATTTCGAAGGGTAAAAGGAGGTGAGGAGTTTTGATTCTTTGGGGGATTGAGCAAGATTTGGTAGTATGGGATGTGTATCAACAGGGATATAGATTTGAAGTTTGATGACTCTAGATTTGAAGGCAAAACAGAAAGTTTGATGAAGAAACTATTTTCAGGAATTTTAATTGTGTTTGTGCTAAAAGGATATTTTCTTAAGGCTTTATTATCACTTGAGCTATTCTTGGAAAATCTACATTGCTTTTCCTTGCATCTATAGCTAATAGCTTGCTGATATTTTATTTTGGTTTGGTTTGATGTTTTTGCCGATCAACTACGTCTCTAATCACTTGAGGACAACCAGGAAAAAACACCAGATGTAAGTATTTTCCATTTGGCTTATGTTCTGTTCCGAAGATAGCTCTTGAATGTTTCCACTGTAACTTGAGAAAATGTAATGTAATCTTCAATGTTACTGAGAAACTGACCTGCATGAGGTTGTAACTGTCAATTTGATTCAATTCACAAGTCCTTGATATAATAGTGATGGATTCATTTTTATAAGCGTGGGACTGGTAGTTGATACCGTTGGTAAGAGGGACTAGCAAATAAGTTTTCTTATTACTCGCTTCTGGTGTCTTCTCCTTCAGTTCTCTCTACGCCATTCTCAGGTGGGTAACTCAAACTGTCATTCTTTTCTTTTCTTTTCCTTCCACTCACTTTTTTTCTGGCAAATTCATTCTCCATGTTTTTATCCATTAGTTGGTTGAATTTCTTTTTTTAAAGTTCTTTTCTTTTGCTGAGGTTGTATTCTAACTAGAACACACTGAAATTTATTTCTTGGATATTCCTTCATGAAGAACTTTTAAGATTCTAAATGCCTCTATGAGTTTGTTGATCTATCTACTTGACTCATGCAGATGACACTATATTGAAAACATGTCCCCCTTTTTCATTTTTGGTGCAGCAACATCTGCTGATATTCATTATGGTACAGGAGTTATTTCAGGTTTCTTTAGGCTGGATAATGTTAGACTTGGTGATTTGGTTCAAAACTAGGTAAAATTTTATTGAATGGGAACTTTTGTTGTCATCAATTTCATTTTTTTAGTCTGTCCTTACAACATTTTCTTGTATGTAGGATTTTATTGAGGCAACCAGAGAATCTAGCATCATATTCTTGGCTGCCAAGTTTGATGGCATTATAGGCCTTGGCTTTCAATAAACATTATATAATATATTCTACTATAATGTTTAATAATTCATTTTCATTAAATTTATTGAATATATAAATATCTAATTTAGTGAATTTCTTGTATCAACCTGGACATCAGGCGAGAGAATAAAATTTTGGTGGTTTGATCAATATTATGATAATATGGGGAGTACATGCTAGTTTATTAAATAACCGCATCTCAAGGCTCAGAGAGAAATAGCTTTTGGTTCCCTTCCATAAAATTGGATTACCTAGTGGGCAGCTGATTACAATGTTTGATCGAGGTTTTATGATGTAAAAGTGGTTACATTTTATAATATTAATTACATCAAATAGATGTATCATGATTACACTGTCAGAATTAATGAAGGGAGATCCATACCTCTTGTTATCATAGCTTAGAAGATATAATTACCATTATAGCTTTTGAATTGACTAAAATGCCCTTCTAATTTAGCTCTTGATTCTTATAAACATTTTTTTCAATTCTCTAACATAACACTGTTAATCTCAAGTAACAAATTTTTTGTCAGTCATTGTTATTTTAAAAAATTAGTTAACATTTAAAATTGTAACATTGGTATTTATATCGGTTAAACTATTGAAAAAAATGTTTTGGATTGACCTAGACCAGATAAATCTTTTCAAACATTTTGGAGTGAGTGCTACACCAAGTCATTTCCTCGTCCTGAGCCACTCATATGAGCTCTCAAGTCTCAACCTAGACTTCCGACGCCTTTAACCTCATGCGTCACGTCAGCAGAAGAGAAAATTCATAATGTCATGATAGGAAGGAATGAATTGAATTGATCTCCCACCATTCGTCCCCAAAAAGATAAATGTTAGATGATGAACGTCAAGTCCCATGATAGATAAGGTTATACAAATGAATACAACCTCCTCCATACATTTTATTACGAGGGCTGAGTGAAAAAATTTCTCCTCCAAGGAACGCTGAGTGTGACCATAAGAATCAGGGATTAACTTCAGTGATTGAGCATGTCCTCACACACTTGAGCTTGTTATTGAAAGAGTAAACCCTGCCTGATGACAAACTTGCCAAGACTTTTGTTCCCCTATAATGTAGTCTCACTTGGCAATTATGATTTTCTGACCAAAGGCCAACTTCATGCATGTCTCCTTTCCAGCAGATGTTGACCGTCACTCCCCCGCGCGTTTTCAATCCTTTTACGCAACCATTGGCCCGTTTATCCCTAGGCAAAGCGGGAAGCAAGTAGAGATCCTTTACCGTGCTCCGTACAAGCATTTCCGCAATTGCTGCTGAAAATCTGACACCCAAAAAGAATGCGGGATTTGAGCTTGTTACTGCATATTGCAGATGCTCTAAAATATCACTCCATCTGAAATCAGAGGGTACAGTGATTCACTTTAAACAGGCTTACCCAAAGTTGGCATCAATCTGAAAAGGCCGATGTGCAGTAAACAGATTGCTGTAAAGTCCTCCCTCATAATTAGCTTCATGGTCAGGGTCCACTAAGTCAATCAAATGTTTTACCATACGATACGCATGCTCACTGTTATGAGGACGTGCCCACAGTGCGGCTTTCCAAGTAGTTGACCACTCTGGACCTTCTTCACCTGTAGCATTATGCAAACCACTACCATGTTTTGCCAGATGATAGAGCCAACAAATCTACTTCTTCACATATATACACAGTTAAGCATCGATATATTCGTTTCTAATCTGGCTGCAGCATATTTCAACTAGTGAACCATTCAGATAATCTTCTACATGAACAAAACAGAGAACTTATAGTGGCAGATGATCTCAATCCCATCACGTTTGATGCCCTCCGTCTAACTTATGACCTCAAATTCACAAGTTCCAACCTTTTCAAAATACAGCTGATCAACCAAATAAGTTAACTAACTCAATGCACGAAAGAATTTAGCTGCTAAAGTTCTCATGGTGAACCTCGTTTATATAGACTATAATCCACAGCTTTGCAGAGGTCTGGATTTTTCTCAAGAGTTATTGTGTGCTCTGGAAACAGGCCAAAGAAGTGTGAAACATGTCGATGATGTACATCTGGGTCCTGAAAATCTTCTGCCTGCCATATACACAAAATGATGCTGACCTTAAAATGCCATTACGAACCTGCATTAAAACTAGATACTAAAAAAATAAAAATGCCCAACTTGCTCACCCATTCCATGATGGAATGAACCATCCCGAGCAATCCTGGTCGATAAAAGCTTAGACTGAGCCACCATTGCTCTCTTGATGATATCATCATCATGTCTTACCAAAACCTGTTCGTAAGAATCATTTACTGTCAACAATAAAATGAGGATAATTGTTAACTAGAATTGGTCTGAGTTAATATCAGTTTCAGCTCAGCAGCAGAAACAATGTCCGATAAAACTACTCTTATGATTGAAATGTCAATGGTAGATGAGTAGCTCACACTGGCCTGCTTTCCATCTGGGGCGATGAACATGTGCTCAGGGGAAGTTGCTGGGTTGGTTTCTAAGAATCCACCACGGCCTTCAATTAACCAATCCAACAAAAATAATGTACATCGTTCCATCAAAGGGTATGCTTTATTTTTAAGGAAATCCTAATTTAACACAAACATTAGCCACCACTTGTGTAAAATCTTTATTTTATGCATGTAATAGCAACAGTGCAACACAGAGCAAATCTGATTTAGAATTTAGTAGAATTTATAAGTAAGAAGACAAAAATATATGTATGGACTATAAATAAAGAAATCACACCCCTACGATCTCAGAAATCTAGAGGATCCTTAATTAAAACAGCAGCAGACAAGTTGCATCTTTATAGTCCTGTTGAAATAAAATGAGACTCAATTGTGCCCCTACATATATTTTTACTTTAAAACATTTTCAATGCACACCAATCTCCTCCTAAAACTATTAGTAGACATAGCCAAATGAGACTATTTAAGTGAAATTTACTGTGACAGTAAAACATGAGAAAAGAAAATGGTTTTGCAGCTTTATGTTTTTGCCCTCTTACTTTTGTAGAGCCCTAATCACAGTATTGAATAAATCAAGCATGTAAATACACCCACTTCTACCATTGATTTGCCATGACTTTAGTAAAGTAGTTTGACATGCAGAGAACCCTCATCTCTAACAACCATCATAGTCCGTGACCTGAGAAAATTTGACAACTTGGAGAGAATTAAAATGGACAACTCCCCCCTACACTGCTCTTTATACAAGATGGATTTTGTGAGAAGGATTTTGAGTCATAAATTCCTGGATAATTTATCGAAAACTCAGAAATTACTTTATCCATTGTATAGGTATAATGTTCCCATAGATGGGTACAGAGCCAAGCTCCGCCCATTGGCCATAAGGCCCAAACAGCTTCACCACGATCTGGAGATGTCTTAGCCCATATGTCAGACACTTGATGTGCAACCCAACCATTCGCTTCATAGTTCACCTGTGTTTGGGATCAGAGCATTAAATATTTTTGTGATCGAATATGTCCAACATGGAAGACAGCTGCAAAACAAATTGGCAATTTGCTTAGTTTCTGCCGCTTTACTATAATGTTGTTCTCTGCATAGGCATCCTTAATGGCATTCTTGCATAGTACTGGCAAACTGTTCTAGTTTATTATTAGGCTTCATAGTATAATACAAAATCGCTGACAGGCAATAAAGTGATCTTTTCCTTGTACAAGTGAAGCAAAACATGTAATGGACAGCAAAAAGAAGGAATTACCTTTGCAGTTTTATCTCCGGCGACTGCCAAAGAGGAAATAAAGTCAAATAATGACTATTGGCACTCGTGTAGGTTGCAAGGAAGGGCTGGCCAATAATTCATTTGTAGATTGATGTTCAAGTGAGGTGCACCACTGAATCACATACCAAAAGAGAGAGAGAGAATTCATATTATGTTTCAATTTCCGTGAGTTTTTTATGGAAATATTTTCTGGATGTAAAATTGATATTCTGTATTCCTTTATCAACTAGTAGAACCAGCAAGGGGAAGGGGGGAGGAAGGAAAAAGAGAGGGGACAAAGAAGGAAGGAAATCAACAGAATAAATTAGCAAACATGTTCATAGCATTTCAAAAAAACTATCACGCAACTAGTGACAGGACTATTCATAAGGACTTACTGCAAGAAAATAAAATAGATAAAATCCAAAAAAAAAAGACCGCGTTATTAGGAGAAAAACAGAAAAAAGCTTCTAAAGATTTCAGAAGTTCGAAGATGCACTAAAAAGTCATGAATTTCCTACACTTAAAGTAAGTTTCCACAATTACACATCAAAACCTTAAGCCATCTCGTCATTAAGCTGTACCGTAAGCATAATGTTACTTTTTTCTAGTGGAAAAGAGGAGGCAAAGGAGGGAAAACATACTCCCATGCAGGCTCAATGTCTTTGTTCCATATCCCCTGCAGATTTGCCGCGTGAGTTCCAGGACATGAACAAGAAATTAGTAGATATCTACCATATTGGAACAAGAGCTCCACAAAGGAAGGGTCTTCATCAGTTTCAAACAGCATCATTGGCCCCCATTTGAGAACTGTTACCAAAAGAGGACTCCGATTTCAAAACAGTCCTGGAGCTCTTGGAAAGCTGCAATGAGACCAGATGAAATAGATTCTTATAGTCACCCAAGTGAAGTCAGTATACAGCAAATTTTGAATTGACTTCATTTTGCTTAGGGACTCGGAAGTAGGATCCTTCTTATAGTCTTTAGGCACAGTAAAGGGGCCATCAAACGAAGACGAAGCTGTCAAAAGCAGGACAGCCCAATCTGAACCTTCAACTCTTAGCTTCTTATCCTCTAAAACATGTATAGTTCCTTTGCCATTACTAATCTGTAAATTAAGAACTGCGCAAAATTGAATTCCCTTTGGATTGACATTAGAATTCACTTTTGGCACTTTCCTCTTGCCAGGACAACTTTCTTCCATAATAATCTGATTTTGGCCTCTAACCTGAGAATTGTGATGTAATTTGCTATCCAGAGACACATAAATGTTAATGACTCTGATTTGCTTGCAGAAATCTTTGTCACTATCACTTGATCTGGATTAGAAGCAAAATGTTCTCTGGTAAATTCTACTTGACCAAAAGAGTATTTTATTGTTGCCGTTGCATTATCCATATCCAACTCCCTGTAATAAGTCTCTTTTGAATATGCAAGATGAGAATTATCGAATTCCAACTTGATAATATCACCAAGAAGTTGATAAACCTTCATACCAAGAAACTGTGGTCAGGCATTAATCTAATGCCATATAAAAGCTTTCCTGATTGAAATTTCTACTGTAAAAATCAACCGATAACTAACTAAAAAAATAGGTAGCCCTTGAATGAGAACAACAATTGAGTAAATGCGTGTTACTAGTCTTCTTATTTTAAGGTTATGTCACTAGCGTAAAGCAGTGAATACTTTTTCATGGGTTCCGAAGTAACAACTGAGGAAAATTTAAGTGGAATAGTCTGCCTGAAAGTTACGTGCTATCATCACTATGTATAATAGATAAAGAGGTCTTGCTAAGTTCCCCATCTCCCAATGATCCCCACCCTTACATGCACACACAAAGAATTAAAGGCTAGGCTATGTGGATAGGCTTTTCACAAGCCCTGATTAGCAAGGTTTACATTCTGTGTATATAATATATACACCCTCTTTTCATATGAAATAAACAAGCATTTGAATCATTTATATATCTACAGTTTCTTTTTAATAATTTAGTTTTCCCTCTCCCTATAAAATATGCATCCCGTGAAATGGATTCAAGCCATAGCATCAATCTAATTCTGACAATGCTGAAATTTAATTAGGGGCAGATAAAAATAGCAACGAGATTTTAACATACTTCAGAAGTATATCCCGACAACTTGACTGCAGCCGCCGTTGCTTCAGAGTATTTTCCATCATCAACAAGTTTTCTGACTTCAGCAAGTGCTTGTGGAACATTCTTATTGGTGTGGTCACCAGGGTTTCCGGTCCAAAGCGTGTCCTCTGTAAAAGAATGCCCACATCTTGAAGTAATTATGCTGAATACTCGAAGAAAGAGACCTATGCGATTTTATTATGCAGAACACATGATCATCCTTAAAATCTTAATATCATGAATTAACAAATAAGAATGCCTACGGTATTTGCCATTATGCAAAATACGGAAATTGCTGAGAAGATTATTATAACCAAATCTTGCAGAATCCAACAAAAACACCGGATTATCATGTTGAAGGATTTGCAAAAAGATTATGGACTCTAAAGAGTGAAGACATAATGCGGTCATCCAATTAGACCTTCTGTGCCCTTTAAAGTTACCGTTCCGAAAAAAATTGAATGATCAGAACAAGGCCACGAAAAAAATTGAATGATAGAATCCAGCAATCTACTGTGTACTTTGTTTCCCGTGTTTATCAACCTACGGGGCAACAATTTACAATTATCATCGACAGCATTGTAATCAATTAACTGTTCGAGAAACTAAGCAAGTTCCATAGGTCCATGAGAAAAGTATATTTAGAGAATTCGGTCTGGTGAAGAGGGATAAGAAATAGTTGCCTACCTCGGCATGGAAAGGAAGGGAAAAAAGGAAAGAAAAGCAAGATTCTCCGTATCAGCTTTTCAAGAGTGATTCCCTTTGGCAGTTATAAATCCCCAGATGTTGTCACACAAAAAAAAATAAATAAATCCCCAGACGTTCAAAGAGTCTCATTGTCATTTCAAGAAAAGAAGTAACAAAGAAGTATGATTTTCTATAATATAAAAATATTTAAACAATAAAATTATTGAAATGCAATCAGTTATTTCGTATCCAGCTGTTTACTTGACTATTTTTCTTATATAAAGCAAGTGACTCTCAATGGAAGGTCACTTTTGCTCTACCTTCGCCGGCATTTCATCAGGTACTTCTCTCTGTTTCTTTCCTTCAGTTTTATTCTTTCTGCTTCTCTTTTTCATAAAATTTCCCTCTCATTTGCCGCCCCCCCCCAAAAAAAAAAAGCCCCTCTCTCTGCGATCTCTCTGTAATCTTCCCATTTAACTCCGACGTCTCGGTTCCGGCCAAAGCGCACAGTGCGGAGTCCCATGTTGATTGGGAAGGGGAATGAAGGGTGTGAATACCTTCCCTTTATAGACATGTTTTCTGGAGCATTGTAAAACTCCAAGATAACAGAACCCTGCCATGTTGCAAACAAGAACAATATGTACGAGTGAGAGTGATGCTGCACGCAGCAAGCGCTCAACCATGCAACTGGACCTCGTGCCTCCTCCTCCTCTCCCCATCGCCATACTCCACGTCGTCTTCCTTAGACCCCGATGCCATACGCTCCACAGGAAAGAAACCGGGGGAGGCAGTGACGAGGGGGAAGGAGGGCTGCGGCGAGGGGCGCAAGTGCCTGCATTGTGCTACAGAAAAGACGCCCATATGGCGGACGGGACCCATGAGACCCAAAACGCTGCGCAGGCAGGCGGATGGTGCCAGAGTACCGGCCAGCTGTGAGCCCAACTTTCGTGCTGACGAAGCATTCGACCTCGCACCGGAAGGTGATAGAGCTGAGACGGCAGAAGAGGAGAGAGAAGGGGCGCAGAGGTGGGGGAGGGGAAGAGAGATGGGATGGGACTTGGGATTTATCATTCATTTACAGCACTGTATTATTAATTATGAACAGTTTTATGACTTCATATAATTAATTCTCAGTCATTGATGATAGTTGTCTATTTAATATCTCAAATAAATATATACCCCAATTTTGACTTATTGCAAACAATTCTATTTTTCACTTCTTTTTTTCAAAAAAAAAAAAGAATTACAAAAGATGCACTTTTTTATTTCTTTTCATTTGTTGATTTAGTTGTTTACTGTGATATGGAGTTTAATATTTACTTTATTAATTTGGATAATATGTCCATTTGCTTTAACTGCAGTACACGTACAGATATGGAAGAATCTAATCAACCTCTTAAGAATGGACCTACTCCCCCATTGACCAGTCAACCTCAAAATCATCAAAGTTCTCTTAACAGCCTCGAATCAATTCAGGCTCGACTGGAAAATTTGCTGAGTGGTTCTTGTGTGCAAGGAGGAGTTTATCATCTATTTGAACCAAGCCCCACGGTTGAGCCCAGCCATGATCATAATAATGGCAATAACACAAAGCCACAAACCCTAGCTCGGGACCCCAGAGTCAATGTACCAAGCAATGCTCGTAATTCTTCATCCTTAATGAAACAGGGTTACCGTAATGACAACATCGCCACCCGAAGTTTTGATGGTAAAGGTGGTTTCAGAGTCGGAAGAGGAAGGGGAAAGCATTGATGGCGATCAAATGGTTGAGCAGAAGTCTACTGAGAGTTCAGATGTTTAAATGTTATACGTGAAGATTGGTTACTTTTTTTTTTTACCGTGAAAGTTTTGACAAAGTATGACAGGGTATCATGCAATATCACGTCGGAAGTGAAAAATAATAGCAATGTGACTCAAACCCTAATAGACCAAACATTCCCCGTTTGTTAATTGATGTGCTTTGTACGTATAATATAATGCCTAGTATTATACCCCATATTGTGAGACGTCGTCGTCATCATCTTCAAAAACTTCATTTCCTTTCTCTCCCTCAAATTTGCAGACAGCCATGAAATTGAAGAACCCAGAAATCAAATTCAAAGAATGAAAATTTAAAAAAATGAATTAATCAAAAGGATGAAGCAGTCCAAATAATATTTTCCCATCCACGTTTTCCTCTCTTCTTCAAGACTTGCGAGCAAAAAAGAACGAAGCCTTGAGCATGCCTCGCCTTCAAGATCATTGCCCTTGCTTGTCTCTATTTCATAAACCCCGCCACCCCAACAGGTGTAATTCCTCTAGAAAAACCCAAAAATTTGCACATAATACCAACTAATCAACAAAACCCAAAAACACCTCACTTGAGTTTGCCGTGGATGTTAACTCAGAAATTTTCTCTGGTTTCTCGAAATTCAGTAAATTAACAAAGCCCAGTGAGTTTATGGGTATGTAAATGATATGATTCTAGAAAACCAATACCATTCTTATGAATGTCTCAAACAAGAAGAACTGAAGCAATCAGGATTATTTAAATGTCTTGAACCCAGAAAATCATAGATGACATTGTGCTTATTTGGAAACACTTAACTCTCACTCAAAAGTACGTTCAACAGTTTTTTTTCACAAAACGAGATAATCTCATTCACATATTTACCTCGACTTGCGTAAAAGTACTTCTTTACCGCGTTATCAAACGAGCTCATTATCAAATTTGGAGGTTTAGAGATCTATAAAATGGCGTTGATGGATATGGTTCTAAAGATCTTGCCATGGGTAGGGAGACAACAGTCATGACTTCGAATCAAGAAGGCGATTGAGGATGGTGGTGACGATGAACCCAGTGGAGGAAGTTTGCCGAAGTTGGTGACTAAAGAGATGGGTTGTCGACGAAGTTGGAGGAGACAAGAGAAAGATATAAAAGGGCAGTGAAACAAAGGCCGGTAGGCAAGAGGGGACAGGCCTAATGGATTTATCATCATCAGAGGGGGAGATTCAGCCGAAGGGATGGATGGATGGATGCTTGAAGCAAAGGAGCCAATGAGCGAGTGGGACATCGACGATGACGATGGCGAAGTGCCCGGGGGGATAGCTCGCTCACTCTCGTGAGAATTAGGGGTGAGCAAAAAAACCCGCCCCGCCCGTTCCGCTCGTAACCCGTTACTATTGAGCCTATTTAAACCCGCCCGATTATAACCCGTCACGGGCGGGGTGCCTAGTAAATGGGGCGGGACACGGGCTCACCCACGGGGAGCCCGTACCCACCCATTTAGTATTTTTTTTCACCTTCACCCACCGGAGCCTGTAGAACCCATGAATTAATGCTTTATATGAATTAATCCCGTCATACCCCATAGCCCCATTCTGCGTCTGCGCCCTTCCTCGTCCTCCATCGGGTTGTTCAAGGCTTCGAGCTTCCTCGTTGGCCGATGATGACCCTAGCTTTGTGCGACGGCGACTCCAGTGAGCAAAGATGGTGATGAGTGATGACTATATCCTTGGAAGATCTATATGCTTTCCAACTTTTCCTTTATGGCAGCCAAGCATCGTGTCTTGTAACTTGTTCTCTTCTTGAATCATTGATGGCTGTGGTTGCTTCAATCTTTGGAAAGAAATGGTTGTGCTTTTTGTTGCTGGAACAAGAAGGAATTGTTTTGCTTTAGGGAAGGGGGTGGTCGCTGGAAGATTGAAACGGGCATCTTTTGTGTGTTGGGGAAGGGGGTTTGGTACGGGTAACCTGTTACCCGTATCAACCCGCCCGTTTAGACCCGTACCCGTGGGTGCGGGTCTAAACGGGTTATACCACGGGTACGGGGCACCCCGTACCCGTGGAACCATTCACGGGCGGGGCACGGGTTGCCCCATGGGGCAGCCCCGCCCGCCCGTTGCACACCCCTAGTGAGAATGATGATGATGATGTGGTGTAACATATAGCTGCAACTCAGCATGACATCCCACCTAGCATATCCAACTCAGCAAAAATTGGTCAAACATTTGACTGTTTGGTTTGTTAGGGTTGGGGCAGCATTGCTGCGATTTTTCCACTTCCGGACAATGAGACGAAAAATATTTCCAAATACTCAAATAATATCCCGTGAAAACTGAGTCAAAATGACCTTTGATACTTTCAGAAAAAAAATGCCTCAGGATAAACTTCCTGGGCATGTTCTTGAAAAAAATACTAAACTCTTAACAATAACAGGTTGCCCAAAAAAATAACAATGGAGAAATACTCAATTAATTCATTCCCATAATCCCATTTGATAAATTTACGTGCTCCCATCTCCATTGGTCAAGATGACAGGTGAAGCTTTTTGGTTTCAAATAAAGGAGCACTTAAAAAATCATCCTGAACAATCACTAGGAGTATGAACCTCTTTAAATGGTACAAAACAATTAGTGTTCAATTATTGTCATCACGTTCAGTTCCATTACCTTTCTCCAAAAAACCATTTGTAAACATCAAGACCTCAGAATGACTTTAAAATTAAAAGTATCGGAAAAGCTTCAAGATTAGCATGCCATCTATCTACTATCTCCTTATATGTGCGACCTGACATGACCAAGAGTCCACGTCATATCATAACCCGCATCCTGTATTCACATCGAAGCAATTGGTGGATTCAACAGAGTTGCAAATTACAATCCTGTTCCTCACAAAAACTCAAGTCAGAAACGACACCCCTTTCTAGTAATACGAACAAGATGGGAAAAATGCTGAATCTCTTTGGCATTATGAGAATCTATGGCCTTACAGGTTAAGCAGAAGTCGTTAACTTTTGGGTTTTGTGCATGATTACAGGTAGTTTCGGGCTGATGATGCTAGGATCACTACAGGCAGCAGAATCAATAGGGTGCCCTTTCTGCGCCAATCAATCAGAGAAGTTAGACAATAAATTACATGAATATGCACGTAAATCAATCAGTTTCAGTTTTTCAATTCTCGAAGCAGGAAACAAGAAAGCTTCAATAATAGCTGCATAATCAATGACCTTAACCATTCCAATTACGTAAGATTGACAAGTGTGTTGAAGATATGTAAATGCATGGCTCAAGCTTTACCATGGACAGTGCTTCAAATGTAGACTCTCTCCAGCAAGTCTCTCGAAGTATAACAGGATGTTCAGTGCCACCAAATATACAATGCATACGAGTGTCTCTCAGTCTAATCAACACTCCATCAACTCTTAGCTATTAAGATGAACAAATAAACAATAGAATCACAATTCTAGAAAAACTGGTATAAGAAGTAAACCTCATAACCAAATCACCAAGTTTCTGGTAAATCGTAGAGAAATTTCAGTTAATTTTGTTCTAATATGGTCAACAGTATGATAGTGTATGAGGAGGGAGTGGCTAACCCAGAATCGCAAGAGAAGAAACCAAGAACTTGGCATGACTCTCTACAAATCAAAAAGCCATATCGTCAGTCATTACTGATTTTATTTTTTATAGAGAAAAATAGATTCCACATCCAACAGAAGAAAATAGATGAATAATTACCACTTTTATAGTAAGAAGAGATACTCCATTATCAGCTAGCTCATCCTCATACAGGATCACCTGTTCATGAAGAGGATCAATTTGTGATGGAAAGCAAATGCCATCAAGGAAGATGAGAAACATAAGAAGGAATTCATTTACATAGATTCTGGAATAGCATTAAAATAAATCAGACTTCAACAACCACGTCCATTCATCCTGAAAACTTGCAGCATTGTCAATTGATGAAAGAACAAAAGAAAGGATGGAGCGTGCAGAGTGAAATCAAAGATGAAAAGGACCAGAAGGAGGGGCATAAGAGCACAAAGAAGAGAAGTAAGAAATTCTAAGCAACATTTTCTTCTTAAATCCAAGTGTACCTTAATGCAATAAGTGAGGGCTCTACAATGACTTTAAAATAAAAACATAATTTATTTGAAAAAATAAATTGAAATATTAATTTCTAATCATACTATTTCTTCTATTTATTTTTCATTCCTAATTTAAAAATAATAACATTTTTCCTAATCTCTTCCGGTTCCCTATATCAATCTTATAAGGAAATGGAGATTTTTCCTACACTTTGTCCACAAATTAGTCTGTGCACGCTGCACAGTTGTCATTTAAATTAATAACTGCTCACCTCATCATAAAATAGTATAGGTTCTTTTGCTGCCAATGCAACTACATCAATTTTTTCCTCGCAGTCTTCCCATTTGAGATTACATTGTTCCTCAGCAACATTTGCATCCTACAATTAGAAGTCAAAATTTTTAAAATCATCAACATAAATGTGAACTATTCATGGTACTTCTAGCAGTAGTATGAGGTGCCTTGATAAATAGTAAGGTCAAACTCCAGCAACTTAGCAGAAATTCATTCTACGAGCGAAATCTTCTGCAAATGACCTGTACAAAGAACTTTAATAAAAGAACTTAGACTTTTGGTGTGGCAGATTTGGTATACTCCTTGATCCCTTCTGACGTGATTTATCAAGACTCAAAAATCAATTCTGCTGCCTGCACCACAAATGAAGAAAAAAGAGGGAGAACATACCTTATCTTTATCAATCTCAATAGTTCCACTTCCACAATAAGGCGTTGTAAATGTATAGTCATAATCTAGTATTACTTGCTGAGAGGGTTTGCTGCAATTTTTTTCCTAAAGAGTGTGAGACAAAGAGCAAAGACTATTTGTTGGTAAACAAAGATAAATTGATAACAACTTAATTGAAAGAAACTTCTCCTTTGTATTATATTCCTCACGTAGTGAAAATGCATCAAGGAATTCATTTTCATAAAAGGCAGTGTATTCTCTCAGAGAAATAGAAAGCCCAGTGAAACAAGATTGTAGAATTCAACAATGTAAGGACTTAGCAGTGGACATATTCAAAAATTTGGGGCAACGAAGTTCGTAATTTTGTCAAAATAACCCATCTCATTACCTTCTAAACTTCCACTTCGCAGCTGCTGGCACTTCCACTGGGGGCAAGGCTTCCCGTTTCCAGCCAGAGAGAGCATCAAATGCATTAAAATAAAGTTTAGTGCCACTCTTTACGTGTTTTAGAATCAAAGAGTTTTCCCCAAAAACCATTTCTGGTAAGTGAGATGTCTGAAGTTTCTGTTCCCATCTGCACAGTGCATCAAATCAATGCATTGAAAACTATAGGACCAAAGATCAAGCTAGTGAAGCGCTTTGACATATGGGAATATCGGAACTTGAAATTCCAGAAAATTTATAGTAAGATCACGATATAGAGCATGATTAGTTCTATTCTAATACTGACAGATCATCAGTATCTATAGTAAAAATCTTGACCCTTGAACTCCCACTCCCCGGGTCTCTCTCCATCTCTCGGAGAAACCAGCAACTTCTATTTGTAATAATACATTAAAAAGAAAAAGAAATAAGCCCCCAGAAATGAGAAACACAAGGCAAGCACAAAACAGAATGCAATGATTCACAGTCACAAGTACAACAGGAATAGTTACTATAATTGGAAAACACGTCAATTAGGGCTAAAAGTAAGAAAAGCGCGTACTCTTCAGCAGTGGAAGACTTGAGTATAGAGCGTTTCAAAGTCTCAATCTCCCAACCCTGGATGCGAATACCACGTCGACCATCCCCGGTTAGGAGCTCGGCACCGGCAGCTTTCAGGTCATTCTCGTCGACCTGGACTTCCATCGTCGACTCGCTTTGCCTTGGAATTTCTTCGCGCTGTGCCTCCCTGGTGGAATGGTGATTCTGTGATCAACTGATTCGAGATTTAAGTCCGGAATGGGATCCCGTGTGAGAGGACTCACAAGCCTTACCATGGGCCACTGTAATTTTTAAACCGGCGAGTAATTTTTTTGTACCAATCGGTGTCAGTAGGTAACGATTTTTTTAAAGGCGGTGATCTCCTTTGGGCCCTACTGTCCAGTGCTTCAGAACTTTACGGGCATCGAGGCCCACAACAGTATAGGCTTTAAGTTTTCTCATGCATCCGTCCCATTTTTCCTCCCTTTTCCAATGTATTTGAGTTTGCTGTACCATGGGGCTACCATTGGATGGGTTTAGGAATCCGTTGAGAGTAAGAAGTTTACAGATTCTGAGAAGAATTTATGAAATCCAAAAAGAATTTACAAATTTTGAAATGGTTTTTAAGGATTTTGATATGATTTTTACGGATTTCGATATGGTTTTGTCTTAGTTTACATGTACTGTTGGAAAGAAGATCTTCCTAGACTAAAATCACCCGCATCTTGTATATAATATGACTGGTTCAGCAATTTATGCGTCGGATCCAATGTAAGTGCTACTTCCTCGTAACCTTACAAATCAATGCTTAAAAATTATTGTTGGGAGAGACGTCATATTTAACATTCAAGTTAGTTGTTTGTCTTCACTCTAAATATAACTCTTATTCCTTATATTTATTAATTTTTTCCTCAAACCGCCCTATAATTAAGATTATTGTATGATGTATAAATTGGTAATATTTTAAGGAAGAATCATCCAGAGATCCCAAGTAAGGGAATATGTTATAAAATGATGCCAATAGGTTGTCAATGAAAAATCGAAAAGCACAATTTATAAATGAAACAGCTACCATATACAACATTTTGAAACCATTTTTTAATGTATTCTCTTACTTGGAATCTCTGGGTAATTCTCCCATATTTTAATGTGGATGATTAAAAGAGATTATGTTATAATTTAGAAAAATGAACACCAATTTTTTTAAACAGCTGACTAAATTAAACTTTGAATCCTTATCAATTTGTTGACCGGTCCCTTGAGGTAAGATTGGAGGGAGTACTCAAACACTCTATACAAAAGGTTACAGGAATTTTAATTTTGGCAACGTGGGAAAATCATATTTTTCACATGTGGTTAATGGTACGATTAAATGGATTGGAAACTCCACTTTGGAGGGTTAAAAATGAACGAGGGGTTTGAGGGAAGCTTCGGGAGGAGCAGGTGATTGTGTGTATTGCACACGACTTAGGAGTGAGTTGGGTGTTGTGCCGTATACCCCAAAACGCGGCCGGTTGACCCGCTTTGGTTGTCACACGCCAAAACAAAACGACCTTCCCACTGTACCTGTCGTTTGACCCCACAACTGCCTTTTTCTTGGTTTCCGTGTTTTACCAACCCACTCCACTTCCTTACCTCTTTCCCTATCAAAAATCCGTGAAACCCCCCTCCCCTCCATTTGCATGGCTGCGTTTGGAAACATGTTGGGGAGCCCGTTTTGACTTCTCAAACCCATTCTCACGTAAGTCGAGATAAAATTTTTTTCACATAAAGTACCTTGGAATCTGTGTCCGTTTTCCCAACGGATTTCCAAACGAAGCCCAGCATTTTTCATCCCCATGGACCTTTTTTGTACGTGCTATTCTAGATAATAGGTTCGTTTAGGAAAGCGGTATAGAAGTGATTTTACCATTTATGAGGTAAATATGTTAAGGAGATTATTTCGTTTTGCAAAAAAACACTATTGAATATATTTTTTGGGTGTTTAATCGTTTTACCAAACACCCCTAATACCCGTCACGTAAGCCTCTTCTACATTCATGCGTTATTTCAAGCTGAGTCTTTTTCATTGTTGCAAGTTCTTACTGGTTGTTTAATAACGATCGAGAATCAATAAGTTATTAAAATTCATGTTAAGATGTAAATATTATTGGGTCCATTTAGGAAAGCAGTAGAGAAGTACTTTTACGCAAGTCAAGACAGATATATGGAGCATATTATCTCATTTTATGAAAAAACACTGTTGAACGTACTTTTAAGTGAGAGTTAAATGTTTCCAAATAAACACACTGTTTCCTCTTCATATTATTATCCCTTAGTTAATGTCTAAATAAAATTTTAAACGTCATCAATTATGATTTATATATTCACTCTTCATGCAACACATGGGAGATATATTTAGGGTTTATTTGGCAACCAATTCTAGAATCTAAATTTGGTTTCAAAACCTAGGTTTTACCTCAAAATCGAGGTTTTGTCCAAGCAAAATTTTTTTTCTTAAAAGCTATTTTGGTTACAAAATCTCAATTTGAAATTTAGGCTTTCCCTTTCCTACTTTTTCCTCTTTTCTCTTTCCTATTTTTCTTTCTTTTTCTTTCATACTTTCCTCTTTCCTACCCACTTTTTTGCCTCGAAATCCGTAAAAGCTAATAACTTCCCAAATATAAATCACTTTTCAAAACATAGGTTTTATCTCGAAATCTGTAAAAGCTATTTTTCAAAATCTATTCTCCAAAACCTAGGTTTTACCTCGGAATCTGTAGAAGCTATTTTCAACCTTACATCCAAGCAAACTCTTAGATGTGTTAAGACAAAATCCTTAATAAATACATACATACATACATACATACATACATACATACATACATACATACATACATACATACATACATACATACATTTGTATGGAAGCGTTTGATATGGAGAGTGGATGGAAGGAGGAGCAAAGATATACATAAG
The DNA here is from genome assembly GCA_025593235.1 of Vachellia pachyceras. Lineage (NCBI taxonomy): Eukaryota > Viridiplantae > Streptophyta > Magnoliopsida > Fabales > Fabaceae > Vachellia > Vachellia pachyceras. Next base: position 903 of record JANTPZ010001992.1, on the reverse strand, counting down.
AGGGGAGTGCTGATCACTATACGTGCGTGCCTATGATTGAGAGAGTTGACCGTTGACCAAGAGGAGCACGTGAGAGGAAACATAATTCCAGGCTTTCCACTTTCCTAGTTTCCTTCACCTTTCCTGTGCTCTGTCGTCTCTCTCTCTCTCTCTCACACACATTACATTATTCTTTACATCTTCTCTGCGATGTATGTATCCATACCACAGCGCGCACACACACACACACACACACAGGCCTGGGAATGAACAAGCTTGGGCGTTGGAGGCTCAAACATGCGTGTGCCCAAGTAGACAACGTTACTCGAACAACGCAGCTTTTGCTCTATCCATCTACTCATCCCATGGTGTGTTTCTTTCCATCTAGCTTCCTCGTATGCTTGCGCAGTTATAAACACTATCTAATATAATATTCCATTCTCTCCTTAATATATTGCTCCTACTTAACTACACCTTCCAATCGTAGATATAAGCCACATGGATTTACAGCTAGGACAAAAGAGATTATAATGTATGGCAATTAAAAAAGTAGTCTAGTTTAGTTTAATTACTTATTAAAGATGTGTATTGGTTTTCTTGAGACACGTTCTTTAATAAATACAGTACATATACGTATTATAGTTGCATTAACCTATATTTTACTGATCCATGTGTGTACATAATTTAAAATTTATTAAAGAAAATGATACTATTCATATAAATTAATTATATGATTTGATTCAGATTCCACATGATAAAAACAGGATCAATAAGCGCAAGCTAGTGAGGATGATGGAAGGGAAGTGATCGAGGAAGTTAGGAGAGAAGTACTACGGACACATACGGCCAGCTATTAGATTCTAATTGCTTTCCACAATATTTATTATGTCGTGATTAGGATGCATTTTAAAAAATGACTTTTAT
>JANTPZ010001991.1:0-19110 GCA_025593235.1 Vachellia pachyceras | reverse complement strand
GATTCCGAGGTAAAACCTAGGTTTTGAAAAGTCCCTTATATTTGGGAAGTTATAGCTTTTACGGATTCCGAAGCAAAAAAGTAAGAAAGAGTAGGTAGAAAAGAGGAAAGTAAGAAAGAGAAAGAGAGAAAAAGTAAGAAAGAGAAAAGAGAAAAAAAGTAGTAAAAAGAGAGTATGAAAGAGAAAACCTAGGTTTCCAAACTGGGCTTCCAAACAAGCCCCAAATCACACTCTCTCATAATAAATTTATCTTTTAGATTTTTCTTTCGTTTTCTTTTCTATTCCCTACTTACTTTCTGTTTCGTAGTAAAAGTTAATAAATTCCCAAACACAATCATCTTTTAAAACCTAGATTTTATCTAAAAAATTATAAAAAATTATTCTCCTAAAATCTATTATCTAAAAGTTATAAGATTTGATGAAACGTTGTACAATCTATGTGTAACTGGCTCCGTACTGTGGGATGATAGTTATTGGTGTACCAACCTCATAATTTTACCTGCCAAACGGAGTGAAGGACGTCGTTTTTCTGGTGAGAACTATGTGGAAGTCATTTTGATTTTCAAACCCTCCTTTTCTAATTTTAATTTATTTTCTTTTCTCTTTTTTCTCCACAAACCAAAATCATCACAAACAAACTTCTTTTTTTATCAAAATCATAAACAATACTTTGAAAGCATGTAATGAATTATTTTTTTTAAACATTCAAGCCCCACAAGTGATATGTCAATAAAATTGTAAGAACAAATAAAAAAATAAAATCGCTTAAAAAAGTTAATACAATCACCCACGTTTATTAATACATAGTTAATCTCTCTAAATTTTAAGCAGTATGCTACCAGATTTATATGAAAGTTATTTACTTATTTGCATAAATAGAAAAGTTTGTGGGCTCGTTGTAATTTTATAAAAAAAAAGATAATTATTTATATATAGTCTAAAATTAGGGGAATATTCCAAAACAGTTTGAAAATTATACAGTTTTTTTAGGAGTCAAACATACTATTCGGTTTTTCCCTAATGATGTTTTCTGACTCACATGTTTCTAGTTGGGTTGGTTTAATGATATACGGCATTATCCATTCAAACTAGTATTTTTTTTATTTGAAAAAGATAAATACATACGAAAAAGTCTAAGCATATTTCTCAAGTTCATGAATTGACCGGATACCTGTACTAATAATCTCTTCTTTATTATTGATGGGAGTTAACGTTTTTGAATGGAATGTACTGATCTCTTTTGAAATTCCAAATTCAATGGAAATCTGGATGACATGTGAAATTTGGAGTCAAATATTCGACCACTAATCACAATTTAACCAAAGGTTAAAAAATCTTAAAAATACTTATAATTTGTTTATTAAAAAGAAAATTTATGAATATTTTTATAATTTAACCATTTTATCAATTTATTAAGTACATCCATATTTGTTGGCTAAAACAATATGCACAGATACAGAATCCTCATTAAAATTTATGCCTTTAAATAAAAAATGTGGAAAATCATAATAATTTTTTTGTTTAAAAATTAACTTCAAAAACTATAATTGGCACAACTTTTTGTTCAAGATAAGTAAAGGATATGTTTTATTAACTTATATTCAAAGAATGGCATTGCCAGATTCAAAGGGAAAACAAATAATCAAATTCAAAGTCAACAAAAAATGGTACTATCTTCAATTCCTGAATGTACTATTTGGTTCCCTGGTTGCCATGGAAATGAACCACTGAACCAGTCAGTCATCAACCACCATCGTGGCATCGCTATCGTTCTAAATAAAAATAATGCTGAATATACATTGAAGCTGCTCCTATACACATGAAGAATGAAGAGCTGTTGCAGGTTCTGAATATTAGGTGCCTTCGGACAATAAGGTAATAAAGTTTTTTCCCCCACAACTCAAGACTATGTCAAATACAGCTACCCAATTTATTTTGCTCTGTTTTGCAGCACTAGTTTGTAAATATTTAAATTATGAGATCCATAATGAAACATTTTTATTAAAAAAATTACGGATGATGTGACACTTATGATATATTAATCTTATTTAGCAACACATGTGACAGTTTTAAAAGTCTATTTAACAGTATTTTTTTTGTATAACGAGATAATTTTTCTTTTGACTTACGTAAAATCATATATGCACTATGTTTTTAGAGAGACACATTATCTATTTGAATCAATGAGTATCCGGAATGAATTTTATAAATAATTCACCCACTTTTTTCATATGGGCCATTCCACGGCTCCATCATTCATTGAAAGACACACCGAATTTCCGAAAATGCCCTGGCCCTGACCCAATATTTAATTTCCTACCAAACATTACCCTAGTCGGCTCGGCTCGGCTCCGAGCCTGGCTGAGCTAAACGTGAAGCGGGGGAGGGGAGAAAAAAACTGATAAAGACGTTTTTTATAACAAAAAAGAAAGAAACAAAGGCCGTGATTTGACTATAACAGTGGGGCCCAGCACGGACCCGGACTCCAACTCCGAATTCAACTCCGTTTAATAAATTAAAAAGGGAAAGCAGCAGGACACCCAGGCTTCTTCCTTCCCCATTTAATTCTTTTAAAATTTTCCTGAATATAGAAGAAAAAGGGGGTGTGTGTAATGTGTGTGTATCAAAGAAACGTAAAAAAGGCAAATCAAATCCCGTGATGGCCTAAGTATTCCTTCCCACGCGCCTGACTCGTCACATCATTACACCTTCCACTATCACTCTGTCTTTCTCTCTCTTCCCTGTGCCCTCCTTATATAAACCCTCCCTTCTCCTCCCCCACGTCTCGCCACCACACACCATCTCAAGCGCACCCACTAAAAAAAAAGAGGAAGATTAAACCAAAAGCCCCCCCTCTCTATCTGAGATTTTTTTCTGTTATTATTCTCCATGGAAGACACGAGTTCATCGAAGCGGGTTCGGGATGACTCGGGCGAGTCAGGGTTGGAATCGCCCGAGGTGAAGAGACTCAGAGACGATCTCTTCGACTTCCTTGACGATAACGACCCTGCTCTCTCAAGCCAGGACCTCGACTCCGTTATGAAGAGCTTGCAGGAGGAGATATCCGCGCCTTCGTCTCCGGCCCCTGTCGTCGACCTCACGTCAGATTCTGGCGACTCTCAGCCGCAGATCGGGTACCTTCTCGAAGCCTCCGATGATGAGCTGGGCCTGCCTCCTCCCGGCGGTGAGTCTTGGAATCCGGACGGGAACCAGAGCGAGTTGCCGACCGAGTTGCTCCATGTGCTGTCGGACTCGTCCGGAATCGCCGAGTTATGGGAGTTTGAGAATCAGATCCCGAGTTACGACTCGTTCGATTTGGGAACCGGAGTTGAATATGACTACTCCGTGGCGTTCGACGGCCTTTTCGATCACTCCGATGTGCGTTACGACTCAGCCGATTTGTCCGAGTCGTGGCGGCACGAGACCTTGCCGGCTCAATAGAACGGAGAGGAAAGAGAAAAGGCACTTTCCCGTTGGACGGATTTTATTTCGTATGCGACGGAACCGTAAATTTGTTATTCCCCTCACCATTTGCCCCCTTTGTTTACGAAGGAGTTACAGAAGTTATATGTAGGGTTAGGACGAAATTAAAGACGAGCTTTGACTGGTGAGAATCGTCCTTTTTCTTTTTAATTATTTAATATTTAATTAATGGCAGACATGTCGGATCCTCTGGCAGGAAAAAAGAATCCATCTCTAATGCAATTAACAATTTAATATTATGCATAATTGCATATGGGATATTTACAAGGTACCATCTCTAATTTTCTTAATACAAAAATGTTAAAAAACTATTTACTTATTAAATAATATTTTGTTATTTTTCTACAGCATAAAACAAAACTCCGTACAATGGGGTAGGGAATCAGCTCATCACCCAGACACCCACCCTTTAATAAGCACTCAATCGAACTTGCATCAATTCAGATTTGATTAAAAAAATACAAAATTTTAAATTTTTTTATAAAAAAGTTGTACGTGAAAAAACTCATCACACACCCTCTAATAGCTATTTTTCCATCATCAAATCATTTTTTTAGCAGCGCTGGATTTTCTCTTATACATGGAAAAGGGTGCTATTTCAGTGCTAACCCATTTTCCAGGGGTGGTAGAAAAATCTGGAAGATGATTTTACCTCTGATGAAGGCTACAACACACCCAAACTTCTTTTAAGTTAAACAAGTTCTTCCTCAATGGTTTCTTCTTTGTCCGATTTCTTCTTCTTTCTTCTTAACCAACGAGTTCTTTTTCTTGGGGGGTTTGTTTTCTGATTTGGAAAAACGGTGGGAAAATATTTTTATGTAAGTTGAGGCAAATATGTGAAGGAGATTATCTAGTTTTATGGAAAAACATTGTTGAACGTACTTTTAAACTTCTGAAAAGCTTTGCCAAACGGAGTCAATTGTGTTTTGAAACAAGAATCTGAAAACCGCCATCGGATGCTGGTGTGGGTGACTAAGGCCTTGCTTGGTTTCTTTTTTTAAAACCTAATTTCAAAATTTAGATTTTGTTAAATATTCACATTTTTTAAAAAACTATTTTAGATAGAAAATTTTTTTAAATTTAAATATTTTCTTCTAACAAATTTTCTATTTTCTACTCTTTTTTTTTTTCGTACCTACCTTTTTATTTCGAATTCTATAAAAATTAATAACTTTTCAAATGTAATAACCTTTTGAAACCTAAATTTTATTTTAAAATCTATAAAAATTATTGCCTAAAATTCAGGTTTTTGCCTAGAAAGACATTAAAGGACTTTCAAACGTCAAGCAAATTTGAACTTGGGTAACAAAATTTGGAACTTCACACGCTAAAGCGAAAGTCAAATTTCCATACTGCAATTTAGCACCAATTTAAATTTTAATTTAGTAACGTGAAAATAGAGCTGAAATTAAATTTCACCTAAAAAAATGCAAAATGAACAAAATATATTGTTTTTTTTAACAACACACAGATGGGCCTAAGGCCCCGGAACCCCTCGGTATCCGGCGCCTTTTTCTAAGTCCATGACCTTTTTTCAACTGGACTATGTAACTCGGATCAACCGACTAATCTGTAATGGGGAATATTCAGGCGCATTTCTTTAAGGTGCTTTGCACTAAGGGTGCGTATCCCATACCCTCGAACGCGGCTTCAGGATTCGAACACACATTCGCCTAGGGAGTGATAACCGCTTTGATCACTGCATCCCAAAACTCAGTGACTAAAATATAATGTATTTATATAACAAAAACACTTCCCATATGTTTTGTTGGGACCCAATTTCCAATAATGGTGGAATATCCAGAAAATGCTTCCAGGTCTCTCGCTCAAAATGTATTATCCAGGGAAGAGTAACAAGTGGGTTGGGCAGCTCATGCTCTAACCTATTACTTGCCCATGAAATGTTTTACAGGTACGAGTTGACCTGTATCCATGTATCAACTCATTTAACTTCTTTTAAACGGAGTGAAAATAAAAAAATTTAAATAAAAGACGATTGAATTACTCAAATTCTAATTTGGGTCGCTGAATTTAATAAATCTTTAATTAGGTTGTTTGACATAATTAGGGATTTAGAAATTGGGTCAAATTACAAATATACCCCTTAATTATTAAAAAATAAAAATAATAGCTTTTGTTTTACCACTAGCCTCACCTCGTAAAGCTCCAATTACCCTCCTATTCCCCTCCGCCTCACCTCTTGATGTTCCCTTTTCACTATTCCTTGTTTTTTTTGGTCAACCCCTTTTCGCTATCACAGTTACCCGATTTCCCCCTTTCTCTCTCCTCCTGAGTTGCCAGCGCCTTGTCAATTTCAATTAATGGCTCATTTAGTACGTTGGAATTGATTTTGATGGAAATAGAAATGGATATAGAGATGAATATGGAGTTTAAAAGTTGATATGTCATGGAAATGGAACCTAATTTTTACATGAAAAGACTGAAATGCCCTTTTATATTTAAAAATAAAAAATCCAACTCTGATGAAAAAATTCTGGCCCTCCGTCTTCGAAAAACCTCAGTGCCACAAATCGCCTTTATCATCAGTGCTACAAATAGCTGCTACATTGCTTTCGTCTTCGTCTTCAGAGCTGGAACTTGAGGAAGACAGTGGGGCTTCGGTTGAGAGATGTGGCTGCTGTGTGAAAGTGCCTGAGCAGAGGGCGTCGACGGAAGAGGCTTCGACTGTGCTGGATCTGGTGTGTCTGGAGCTGAAGGATTCGGCTGTGTGTTTTCCCTGTTCATTTCTATCACAGCTATGAGAGCACCGGAGTGAAGGGTGCTGGTGTGCCTGCTGTGTATTGCTTCGACTGAGCGTGGGTGTGCTGCGAGGCATCGACTGAGCGTTGTTTCTTCTCCGTTTCCGTCACAGTAGTGAGGGAGGCTCATAAAAACAGAGAACCAGAGACGAGCTGATGGAGGAGCAGAAGGCAATTGTTGGCTGTTGCTCTTTGAGGTTGCCGACGGCTGTTGGCAAGGCGACGGCAAACGTTGTTCCTTCTCTGTCTCCATTTCAGGTCGCCGACGATGCTCTTTGAACGTGGGGGTAAGGAAGGAACTATGAAGGTGGAATTGGAAATCTTAGCTTTTGAGATGGAATTGTTGTGGTGGAATTGAGGCTATTTGAATTCCAAATCCAATTCCAATTCTTGGTACCAAACATGCAAACATGATGGAATTCATCTCCAATTCTAATTCCATCACTCCAATTCCTCCCTACCAAACAAGTCATAAGTGTTGCTTGGAGGTCCGTGAATTCAATTTTTATATGAATCTTTTTAATCTATTATAGGAATCTTCTTAATCTATCATGTTTTAGGTTTTATTAAGTGTGTCTAAATAATTATTTATAATTTGGCCAGATTTTTAACTTTTTTGAACTACTTTCTTAGTAAATAAGTTTGAGCAATTTGTCTTATTTTGCAAAAATTTCATTAAATCCGTGTCAATTATGTTGTTAATAATTGATCAACTTAATTATTAGCTATATGTTGATTTGAGAGGTTCACAAGGCCATACCCCTTAAATATATATTGGCAAATTGCTTTTCCCATTCCCAAGTTTGATTGTGTCCAACCAATTCAATACTTTTAAATTTCAAAGAAGTTGATCCAACCTCAGTGGAGAAGGTGATTATATTGTTACACAATACTTCAGTACAAGGACATAGATGAAGATGTCAAAAACTGAGACCGATATTGAAAGCTGATAAAAACCGATTAATTGTTGAAATTTTCCCAACATATTAACTGTTATTTTTCCTTTTTATATTTAAAAAATGATTAATTATTTTCAATTTAGCATTACGCATTTTAAACAATTGTACATGATAATGAAAACGGTTGGCCAAAAAAAAAGGAATAGCGAAAAGGGAGCATCAGGAGGGGAAGAAATAATATTATTTTTATTTACTTAATAACTATGGGGTATAGTGGTAATATGATCAAATTTCTAAATCCCTAATTATGTCAAACAATCTAATTAAAGATTTAGTAAGTACAGCAACCCAAATTAAAATTTAAGTAATTTAAGCGTCTTTTATTAGGATTTTTCCTTGAAAATAAATGAGTGGGCTTTAAACTGGTAATGGACAGCCTATTTAACATTGTAGCTCTGATGTTAGTTGATATATAGTAGGAGCCAGGCAAAAAAAACATATATATATATATAGTAGGAGTCCCAGCGATTCAAGAAGCCAAAATACTATTTCATTGCTGCTTTACATATGCATATCATCCCCTATTTATACAAACATAAAACATGCATATGAATTTCTAAATGCCCTGGACCCACATTTCCTAATTATTTCTACCCTCTAATTCCCATAAAACATACTGATAATACATGCACATGCAAATATCACTATGACCTCTATAGGCTAGGCTAACCAGAGATTGAGACGCAGAGCAAAGACGGTCAGACCGACGGATTGAAGGGTAGAAGTAGAAAGGAAAGATTGCCAAAAAAACATAAACGGACATGTACAGGCTATTTATCACACGGGCGGGTTTTAGCCCTCTCGTAAGCCATCAACGGGTGGGTTCAATCTGAAAAATTTTCTTTGGATCCAGACGGGATCACAGATATTATGCTCTCCTCTAGTATGATCCCCCATCTTTTAGACGAACTGAAAAAGAACTAGGTTGAAGAATGGAGGAGGCAAGAGACGAAATAGAGGCGATAGATGCGGAGATAGGAAGACAAATTACCAGCTTGAACAAGCTATGGATGGTGAAGATAGGAAGAGCAAGAGGCCGTGTGTCAATGACAACAATGCGAGAGCTTGAAAAGATGGTAGCAGAGACAAAGAAAGGCAAGAGAATTCAATAGGTTTAAGAGAGGAAATACGCATTTTCTCTGATTGAACCATGAGAGCAATCTCCTCTTTTACCATGTTCCATAATGAAAAGATATGGGAGTTTGACAAAATGAATCATCCACAACCAAATTCGAATTAACTTGCCCATTTTCTTATCATATTAAATTTTATATTCGATTTGTCAATCTTAATTTGTATTAGGTAAATAACCTATTATTAAAAAAGTTCTCAGTTTAGTTTCAAATGGAATAAGACCCATCTAATTTTTTTATATATTTTTAAAGCTAAGATAAGAATAGTAAACAAAGGCCATAAATTCCAATTTGAATTATATCTTACAATGAAAAACGGTAGCACAAATGAAATCTACACCCTCAAAATGGAATTTGAAGGATAAATTGTAAATAGTTGTATCATTCTATTGGCTTCTCAAAAGTAGGGGGAGCAACAGGCGGGCGGGTCTACCCCGTGGGGTAACCTATACCCCGCCCGTTAAAGAGAAACCCCATTTTGACCTATACCCGCGGGTACGGATCAAAACGGGTGCGTTGGACGGGTTACCCGTTCCAACCCAATTAAAGAACCCTTATTCTAGATCCTGTCAGCATGTGTGCTCCACTATTCTTTCTCATGTTTTTGTTTCACTCTCACTCTGCCTTCCCTTCTCTCTGAACCCTACCCTATATTCTCATTTCCAAATCCCGCTCTGCAATCATCCATGGCTTCTTCTTCTTCTGCGAATTTGTGTGGTACCGAGATGGTTCCTCACTTCTACCTCGACGAGAAGTCGAAGTTGTTGAAGAAAGAGGCTTCTTCCAGAAGGCGCTCCTCCATTTCTTCTTCTTCATCCTTCATGAAGAATTCTAGCACCACTCAGAGGCGATGCGCATTCTCCAGAAAGTCATGAGGCTCCTCAAGCAATAAAGGGCTCGATTCTACATCATGCGCCGCTGCGACATTTTCTTTTCTCAGGTGATTTAGAATTGGAATAGGAATTGCCCCCTTTCTTTTTAGGGCTCTGAAGTCTGAACCTCCATTGATGGAGGTTTCTAGGTCAGAAAGTCAAGTCGCGGCTGTGGTGGTTCTGTTAATAGTGGTGTGGCGGTTCTATTTTTAGGGCTCTGAATGATTGAACCTCTATCAATGGACTTTTGTTAGATGATTAAGCATTTTCTTGGCTTTATTGTGAATTGTGATACTGCTTTGAGATGAATTTATGGCTCTGGATGATGGACGTGAGTCGGGGAGACAGAAGCTGGAGGTAGATTCGAGTCGGCCGCTGCAATCAAGTCTTTGATGGTGGAGGTTGGAGCGACAATCAAGCCTTCAAGGAGAGGCGACGGAGAGACAGATGCGACGGAGAGGGAGGCTACGGCGACACAAGAGACTGAGAGAGGTTAGTGGGGTGAGGCAATGAGTTGGGCCGCTGGCTTCAACCATGATTGGGTAACGTTGTAATGGGTTTGGCCATTTGTGACTTTGGATCGGGTGTGGGACCTTGGGCTGGGTATGAAAGGAGTCAAAACTTTTTTTTTTTAATTTAACGGGCTGTTATTATCACTGGCGGGCACGGGCACCCCATGGCTGAACCCGTGCCCTGCCTCGTGAAAGCACCTTCCCGTCTAAGCGGGTTTAAATGGGTATCTTAAACCAGGTTACGAGTGGGGTGGGCGGCCTTGCGCACCCCTACTCAAAATGTGTGTAAAGATAAACCGTATTGACTAATTAAAATAGGAAAGTTTAACCAACTAAAGATCCATCCTCAAATTTGAATTGGCACAAATAAATTTAAATTTACGGCATCAAATTCGAATTTCCTTGTTCATTTATGCGAACAAATTTGAATTTGAAGTTCAAACCTCAAATATCGTTCTTTTGACAATATAAATTTAAATTGGGCAAAAAAATCTATTATCAAAAAGTCATTCGGGTATATTTTCTCATGAGATAATTAAGATCCATTCATAAAATCTTTATTTTAATAAAATTAAAAAAACTAAAGGATTAGAAACTAACATTTGTCTAATACCAGCTAGAGGTAAATAATTAAAATATGCAAACTACTAAACTTGAGGACCACACGAAAATAACCTAAATAAAAATAAAAAATATCAAAAATAATTTACATAAACCTGTAAACTCCTAGATTTGAGGTTCACCCGATAATATGGGGAATGATCTTTGGAGATTTGGATTAGATTATATAATAAATTAATAAATATTAATTATATTTAATTATATTTTCTATATCAATTATATATTTATATTATATAATATATATTTCAATATTAGAATAAGATATAGTAGTATTAGGATGGGATAATAAGCTCACCATACTTATTTATTTCATTTTATTGTTGTTAATTATTACCTTGTATATTTCAAAATAAAATAGATTTAATTCAATATCTCAACAAAAATGTAATCTTCATATTATTATTTATACTATTTATTTACATTTTTTACAATATATAATAATATATTATTTTAATACAATAGCATTATTTTATTAATATAATCAAATTATTTAACTTTTATATTTGTTTATTCAATAGTTTATCCGATTGGTTAATAAATATTTGTGTAATGGGATCATTTGTATTCTTTTTTCATTAAACTTGCCATCATTTTCAATTTAACAAACATAAATTTTAACGGGACCTAATCTTTCCCCTTATCTCCTATGTTGTCCTTCCTATTTGGGTAATAACTCTTTAATTTTTATCATATTTAAGATATATTTTAATATATTTAGAGAGTTATCAATATAATTTTAAAAGATTTTATATTTAAATTAGTAAATCTAGGTTGTGAGTTTAAATTATCCTTTCTCTTTAACAATGCTCTGGACTTACCATTTTCTTAATTTTTAAAGCAAACAAATCATTTTCACCAGGAGAAAAACAAACAAATCATTCGGTGGAACCATTTCTCCAAAAAGGATTTGTGATCTGATCCTTTGAGGATTTTAGCTAATTGATGGGATAAAATTTCGATTTCAAAGAGAATCAGATAAAACCTGTCACCACTTCCCCTGTCAAACGCAAAAAATCTAGCTTACTCGATTCCCTTCTTTAAACTACCATTCTCTCTCTCTTCTCCACGTCATTACACGCGCTCTTTTATCCGTCCACGTCATAAATCTCTCCCACCCACACAGCGCGTTCACTCTCATCTCGTCAAAACGCGTGAGCCTCACCCCCAACGACTTCCTCCATAAATAACTCGCATTTTGGTGGCATTTCGCCTTTTATTTATATTTAGTTTTCGGGGACTATCCGCTACGTCTTGCGTCTTGGGAAACTCTGGCCTCGTCTCCTTGTTAGGGTATATAGCTTTGCCGATCAGTGGAGCAAACCCCCTTCCGGCGAATTTCGAGTCTGTTCGGTCGGGGATCGCCAAGTAGTATCAGAAGATGAAGATATTCGTCAAGACTCTCAAAGGCACCAGCTTTGAAATCGAAGTCAAGCCCGCGGATACGGTTTGCCTATTTCTTTGCTCTACCCGTTTTTGTTCGTACTATCACTGTTTTTGGTGTTTCGAATTGGGTTCATTCTTTGATTGTCCGTCGTCGGTTGGCTAAACCCCTGAAATTGAGAGATAAGTAGGGTTTCTCTCTCTATCTCTCTCCCGTATTGTTTCCGATTATGGGTCTTGGATGTGTTAATTCCTAAGAATTTGATGGTTAATTCGAAGTTGACCGTACAATATGGCTACCTTTTAAACTGTAATTGACTGACTGGCTAATTGTTTGGTTCTGTCGGTTGACTCTTGCCCGTGGTATTGCGTAATGCTATCAGTGGCTATGTGTTGTAGATGCTCATCTGGACTCTGCGTTGCATTGGGAAATCTTGCGTGGAAATTTTTGGTGATATTGGCTCGTGGTAGTGAATAATTGACTGTCTCGGACCTTTGCTTTACGGAATTGGATTTCACCCGTCATTGGAATTTAAAATAAATTTCATTGCTGATATGTGATTATGAATGGGTGGACCGTTGTCTCTTTGCTAAACCGAACCATTATCACTCTATGACCGTTTATGTCAGCTAAATTGTTTGATGGATTTTCACGTACGTCATTGAATCACTGTATATATATGGTGGTTGAGGTGGCATGGTTATTGCAATTAACAATGCCAACCTGCCAGTTTTTGAAATCAGTGATGTTGTTCACTGTTCAGTACTTGAGTTTCACTGTTTTGGCTTTCCATAGTTGAGCAAATCTGTTTTGTATAGTGTGCCTTCAATTGGCAGTGGAATCAACAAGCATGTGGCTGATATGTGAGAATTAAAATTGTTGCTTCAACTTGAAGTTTGCCTTTATCTTTGAAATGTACATTTTCTGGCCCTTTTGGCGGAAAATCTCTAATGATTGAATTTCTTTTACAGATTTTAATCCATCAAAGGAGTTAACCAAAATGTGATAATTCTGTATTTATTATTTCATGTTCATAAACCTCTATGTGATGGTTACATGGTTCTATCTTGTTCTGTTCCTTCTGTTTTTATAAATTGTAAATTTATTTTCTGCTATGGAATTCCAGTCAGACAGTCTAGTTTCATATACGGAAATAGAATAATCTTCAATCTTATCATGAGTTAATTTTCATTCAGGTTGCTGAAGTGAAGAATCATATAGAAACTGTCCAAGGTGCAGCTGTCTATCCCGCTTCACAGCAAATGCTTATTCATCAAGGGAAAGTTCTCAAAGATGGTACTACCTTGGAGGAAAATCAAGTTGTTGAAAACAGTTTTGTTGTAATCATGCTATCAAAGGTATTTTGTCTTATGAAGACTAACTTGCATATTGAATATTGTTAAATCATGCTCCAGAATTGTTTATATTTGGTGGGCTTAGCTTTCACTCAGGTTTCACATATGTTTAGGGATTTTCATTCTTGGATTATCACAACCTGAGATGTTAGTTGTAGAATAGAATGAAATTTCTAGTGATTAATTAAGGTGGTGAATGCTTAAAACCCCGTGTTATATTCATCTGGATTTCTGTCTCCACATCGAGTAAAACCCCTTGAAATGACTCCTTGTGCTCCAAAGGTGGTGAATTCTTACTTGGGGCGTATTGATGTGAAGTTGCTTTGGATGAGGCTGTAACAACATATTACTGAGGCCCCCCCTACCACTCCAGCTGAATTTGGTATTGGACCCCTGGATTTTTTTGCCCCATTCTACCCTGTGAACTTTAACATATCCTGAGAACTCTATTCATGAAGTACAATTTACCAGATGCCTTTTTATATAAGTTTTTGAGAGAACCGTTTGCCTTGGTAGTTTGAATGATGACCTGATGTTATAGTTGCTTTGTTGCACACAGAATAACTGACAGAAATGGAACATTTTTTACAGTCATTCTACTTGGTAATATTTTGAGCTGTAGATATTTCATCTATAATTTAAGGAATAGGAAAGGTTTCCCCTCTTTTCTGAGAATTTTTGCAGGGAGACTTGAGCATCAGTAACTTGTTGTGGCTCCCTGTGAATATTACGATAGATTCTATAGTGATTAGAAAATAACCGGAAGTCCTTCCTTTTGCTTTGGTTCTCTATTCTAGTTTGACTTCGAAATTCGAATTGAGTTATTCTAGTTCTATTGACCATTGTTTTAGACATAGTTCAATGAGAAATCCTTTTAAAATTTTGTATATTATCTCTTGGTCCTAAATTCTTGTGTACTCAAAATATGCTAGGCCAAGAGCTCATCTGGCGAGGGATCTACTACTACACCTTCAGTTAAGGTGAGATAAATTTACTGTTAAAATGTTGCTAATGTTACTATTATCATTCTGGCCTTTATCTGAGGACTCTCCCACTTTGAAGTGGATAATTCATATGATGTTGCCACAAAAAAAAAAACTTTGGAGTAGGGGTGATAGAAATGGCCATATGCCCTGTGTTCCCACAATATTAACTGATTTGAGTATGGCCGTGGGGATGAAACATTGGCATGGGTTTGACGTTGGTGTTTTTCATTGGGATCTTGAAGGTTACCTATTAGGCTTGGAATTTGACAAACCCAATAAAGATTTGCTACGTATGATATGTATGTATTATCTGGTATGTTTGATTCGTTCAAGGATAATATTGTTGTGACTAATTTCAATTCATTTTTAGTATGTCTGAACAATAATATCAACAGTTAGTTTTTTCCCATTGTTATTATGTATTAAATAATTTAAGTACCAACGTTATTTTTTTCATTGCAGGCCCCTCAGACTAGTTCAGCTCCTGCACCAGCGCCTGTGTCAACAGCAACTCAAGCTTCTGCTGCACTTGGAGCATCGTGAGTCTTTGATTTTTCTGAATATCGTCAAGCTTAAGATCAATATTTGCTGTAACTGTTTTGATATGAAATTTATCTGTCATTCCAACTTGACAGGCCTGTATCTGTTGCTTCACCTGCACCTGCACCTGCACCTGCACCTTTACCTTCACCTGCTCCAGCTCCATCTCCAGCTCCAGCTCCAGCTCCATCTCCAGCGCCTGCTGTGTAATTCTCTGTTTCCTGTGTTGTTTGCTTGCTATGTTTTTGCTTTCTTAAATTTGATGTTGATACGTGTTGCTGGAGCAGGGCAGGGTCTGATGTCTATGGGCAAGCAGCATCGAATCTTGTTGCTGGGAACAACTTGGAGGGAACAATTCAGCAAATTCTTGACATGGGTGGAGGGAGCTGGGATAGGGATACTGTTGTCCGAGCTCTTCGTGCTGCTTTCAATAACCCTGAGAGAGCTGTTGAATACTTATATTCAGTATGTGAAGTTCGGTTGTTTTATATCTATTCCTTACATTCTTGTTATCTCATTAGTTAATTTCTGGTTTAGGTGTTCAGCTTGCAGCAGATAGAGATTTAACTATGCATAGAAAGCTTAATAATATGTCCTGAATTTATAATTTGATTATTGTCTTTCTATATATTAGTGATGAATAAGCTGATCTTTTTGTATTTGGCAAGTTATCCTGTCAATATAAAATAAAAATTGAAGTGAGAATTAATAGCTTTGTAACCGCATCATCTTCTGGAATCTTTTGAACGTAATAGTTCAAATATTATTTTTGCTTCACTGTTTACTTTCAATTCTTTGGTTTGAGTAGTTACATGTCATACAAACCTTAGGGTATCCCAGAGCAAGCTGAAGCTCCTGCTGTGGCTCGTGCGCCTGCAAGTGGTGCTCAAGCTGGAAATGCTCCGTCTGCAGCTCCACAAGCAGCGCAACCTGCTCCTGTACCTTCAAGTGGACCTAATGCTAATCCTTTAGATCTCTTCCCTCAGGTGGCTACTGCTTCTTGGTTTTTACCCCCTTTTAATCGCCGATATTTGAGATTTCATTCTCTGGTGGTGCACTAACATGAATGTAACAGGGTCTCCCAAATGTTGGTGCTGGTGCAGCTGGTGCTGGCAATCTAGATTTTCTGCGCAACAGTCAACAGGTATCATTTATCCCCCTATCTGCCTCAAATTTGTGGAACTCTGGTCCTGTCTACCTTGAATTATACATTTTGTGTGTTTATTGTTTCAGTTCCAAGCATTGCGAGCAATGGTGCAGGCTAACCCACAAATATTGCAGGTCTTTATTGTGATGGTATAATTTTCTGTTTGCTTTATTTTGAGTTCTTAAACATTGTTCTTTTTGTAGCCTATGCTTCAAGAGCTTGGGAAGCAAAATCCTCATCTAATGAGATTGATTCAAGAGCATCAAGCTGACTTCCTTCGCCTGATAAATGAGCCTGGGGAAGGCGGTGAGGGGTAAGAGATCATTTTATGCTGTTCACTGGCAGTTTTCTTTTATTATTGTTCTCTGCTCTTGGTAGCAGCGGATTCTCTTTTTTTTTTCCCCATGTCATGTGTCTCATTTTGTTATTGATTTTCTTTAGGAATTTATTGGGGCAGCTGGCTAATGCCATGCCGCAAACGATAGCTGTCACCCCTGAGGAACGCCAAGCAATTGAACGTGTAAGTTCAAAACCAGTTTGCCATAATAGGGTCTGAATGATCTCAGTTATCTTTGTTCAGCAAAGGAAAAAATCTTCATTTGAAGTACCTCGTTGCTTTTTCTTCACTTGATTTCTAACTAAGAGTGCCACCTTTTTTATGTTTTCTTGAAATTTATACATGTTAAGAAAGTAATTTGACCTAAATATTATTCTGGTTGTTTGTTAGATCATGTGATAATAATTTTCCTCTTAAGCATTTTGGTTTGTTGTGTCGCAGCTTGAAGCAATGGGATTTGATCGAGCAATCGTGTTGGAAGTGTACTTCGCTTGTAATAAAAATGAAGAATTGGCTGCTAACTACCTCTTAGATCACATGCATGAGTTTGAGGAATGATCTCTTCAACTCTGCAGTCCTTCAAAAAGTATTTGTTTCTTTTTTTCTTTTGGAACTTCTCGACTTGTCTAAATGTTTGATGAAGTCGCAGAATGGACGAAAAGGGATGTTTTTAAGCTCCTCCACCTCGTTTCCCATGTATCATTCTCTCTTTCTAGGATTCTTCTCACTATTATTATTCATATATATTAGTTTCTTTTCTTTGGAATATTCATATGCATACAGCATATGTTCCATTTTGAAATTCTATTCCTGTTCGCCATGCAACTCCTTGTTTGGTATTCCAAATTATTAAATTATAAAGGATAATGCCTTTTATCAGCTTTGAACATTGTTGAAAACGAAATGTCAAACTTTGAAATTCAGGTGAGCAATCTCGACTTAATTCCTCCATGGGCCCGTTATTGGATTTAGGTCTCTTGTCATGATTTTTATGTGCAGATGCGCAGTTTAAAGAGTTACTAGAAAGAATATAATTGTACATTAATCATCCATTCCTTTCTCTTTTGAACCAAATATAAAATCATTAGAAACTTATTTATTTCCTTCTAATTAAACATAGATAACATTAAATCCTTTCATCTCCTACACTTCTCTCATTTTCATCCCCTCTCATTCAAGCAACCTTAAGTAAGAGGAAAGGAATTTATCATTTTAAAGCATCACAATGATACCATTCTCTTCAAAACCTGATATGCTTTAATGTAAGTTAAGAAAAGGGTTTTTTTTTGGGGAAATTTTATAAAAGAAAATTTTCATCAGAGCATTTCAGTACAATTAAATTTTAAATAGTGTAAAATCATGTAATATCTAAAAAATATAATTTCAATAGCTCCGTTAAATTGACTCAAATGTACAGAGAACTACTGGGTCCCATATAAAAAAGAAGTGCTGTTTGGGCAAATTTAAAGGAGTTGTTAAAATTGAGTTATTTGTAAAAGATTATGTTTATTTTTACAATATTGAAAATTTAATTTTATCATGTATTCCTAGTAAAAAAAACTCTTACTAAAATTGCAGGTAACAAGAAAAATGTGTTTTAATTTAATATATTCCACCAGATTAAGTTAAAAAAAGAGGCTAGTTAGTACTTAGGGTAGAGAATGCGGGCTAATCCACCTAGCTCGCCTAAAAAGGCTGCCGCTAACCCGTCAAAATTATTTTTTTGAAATATACTTCTTTTTCCTCCTTTTTTGTCTAACTTTTTTATAAGATTACATAGTCACATAATTTTTTTCCCACTTCCACCAATAAATTTTTAATAATGAATTTTTTTAAGTTTTTAAAAAAATATGAGTATCAATATTTTGTTATAATTTTAATATAGTATTATAGAAAGTTGATATAAAAAATAAATATTTTATACTATTTTTAAATATATTAAGTGTTGTTTTTCATACTTTATAAAAAATATTGAGATGACAAAAGGTAAAAAATATAAAATTTTTAATTTCTTGAAAAAATGGGTTAGGCTGCTATTAACTTAATTTTAAATTTTATTAATTTAATTTACAAAAAGGAAAAATACAATTATCTTAAAGAACAAAATGTTTGTTATGCTTAATATCTTTAGTTTGGTTTGTATTTATATTAACTCTACTCTCAGTATCTCGCCTCAATTTGGCAGGTGGTGTCCAACATGTATTACCAGCCCTATTGGTACTCAGTAAAAATGAATTCCAGTTAGATTTTAAGATATACTTGTTAGCTTTTGTCTTTGAATATAACATCTTTGTGTTCATGACCAGATTGTATAATGTACAGAGCACCTTTCTTAAGGTCAAAACAAGGCTTCTCTCTTGAAAGCTTCTATGGATGCCAGAGATACATGTATCTTTCCGGAATCCTATTCAATATGTTATCGGAGAATAAATAATTAAATATCGGTATTTCTTCAAGTAAATACTCAGATTTTGATTTGTCATAATATTTTCTGTTTCTGCTAGATCAACTTCTTTGTTGATAATGGTAATATTTTCTTTTCAAGACATCTTCCCCATACTATCCTCCAAGAGATTGCCCAAAAAAACATGTTTATGCAAAATGATATAAATCTCTGTTTACACTTTTATCTTATAAATTGTATATCATTAAAAAAAATAACTTTTGAACACTTTGTATATTGTGTACAAGAATTATCCGTACCATTGGGGTTGGTTCTATCATCAATTATGGTGAGGACCAGTGGTCCACTGACACGCATTTGTTACTTTTAGCAACACAATGATGTTGGGCACTTGGGCTTCTATGTCCCATTTCATTCAGAGTGACTTTATCACTTTTGTGGCTCAAAAAAAATCAAATCAAAGATATAAATTTTCATTGTAATATTGTAACAAAAAGATTGATTTCCTTCGGTTGCATATGGTTTTTTTTTTTGGTAAAAAAGAGAGTTATATGTGGGCTCATCATTTGTCAATTGCTCAAAATAATATGAAATAAGTTCCAAGGAATTAGAACTAGGCCA
>JANTPZ010001990.1:0-22101 GCA_025593235.1 Vachellia pachyceras | reverse complement strand
TCCAGTCCTCTTATGCTTCCAGAATCTAGTGCGGCAGTGCCTCTCTTAGCTCTTTCTCTCATCTTTTCGGCTCTTCGGAAGCGCTGAGCTCAAGTGTGCCTTTTATTCTCTCATCAGCAGTACACGTCTTTTTGCTCGTCTTTCTAGGCATGCCGTTGCTTTATTTTTTTTTCGTTGAAAAGTTCTGACTCAACAATTTTTTTTTCGGTTGAAAAGTTCCGACGCAGCAATTCATGTATGGGATTTCATGGGCTTTTATCTCTGAACTGTTTTCTTGCTTAGTTTGGGCAATTTCGTTGGTGTTTTAAGATTTTGGTTCCATTTAATCAATTTTGGGCAGTTCCATTTACGAAAAAGGCAAGTGCTTGCTCTGTTTTCCCATAGTCTCAAATTCTGATGCTTCTTATTATTCTCCAGGTTATGCTATTAATCTCAAATTGTCAAGCATTCTTGAGATCAAAACCTTACACACACACACACATATCTCCAAGCCTAAGATGGTACTGTTGCGAAATTTTCTGTCAAGCAAGCTAGAGAAGATTTCTTGTGTCCATTTGGTGGATTCTCTAAATATAGTCTAGATGATGGTACACGATACACCACATGCGCAGCAGAGTTATAATTTCTCCAATTAAGTAGCATATATATACTTCAGTTTGCATTATTTCATTTTAATTTGGCCTTTAATTAGGTAAGTATATATTGTGTATAAAGGAACTTATTGGTTGGATACAATTACACTAAGAAAGAAGCCAATTGTATATGTTTAGAATTCAGTCGTCGGAACAACTTTTTGTTGTTCCTCTCCTTTTTAATTATGTTCACAATATATCTCATGCATTTTGACTCAGTAAAGTGCATAGCTAGTTAATAATGTTTAGGAATGGTTCGGTTTTAAATTGCTATGTTTTTATCTTGTCCTTAATGTTTATGTGAGATATGGCTTTTAGGATATAGCTTTATGTCCAGAATCTTACTGTTTGTTGTTGGAGGAAATTTTAATCAAGCATGTTTTGCTTGTTTCTCTGTCGTTTCCCTTCTTATGTGAAACTCTGCCCTTTTTTGCTGCGTGTCTTTTTGCTTGTCTTTATATCATTTAGTGTATTTTTGCTTATTTTGTTTTGGTAGGTGGAGATTTATTTTGTTGAATCATTTTGAAGATCTGGAATCTGGCCTATTTTGTTGAATTATTTTGACGAAACATTTTTTATTATAAATTATGCATGACAGAACTTGTAAACCATTATTTGTTGTTAATATGATAGTGATGATTGGGTTGGTGTGTTTATGTCTGTTTCTGATGCTCTCATGCTCCACTAATTTGTATTCCTCTAATGCTTGCTCTTAGCAAGATCAAATATATGATAGCAATAGAAGATCTTAGCATGATGAAATCTACTTAGCCGAATATGATAGTATGCATAATTGAAGCATGGGTTTTAATTATCAAATAATTATCAATTGACAATGAAGGAACAAAGTTTTAAAATTGATGTTACTATCTGAATTAATTAAATCATCCACTAATGTCTTAAGTGTCAATTTTTTATTTGGTTATGTACTTAATTATTAAGTTTTGGATTGAAAACGAAAGGTTAAATTATACAAAAAAAAACCCCTCCATCCCCATGTTTTCTTGTTTCATATGAAACTCCTCATAACTTTATGATTTGTCTTTGTAAATTTGAATATTGTTTACAATGGCTTAGGGTTTAATAAATGGATTGTACTTGGATGAATACGTTAAGAATTAGTGATGAATATGAGAATGGTATGAAAGCGTTTATTGAATTTGCTAAAAGAAATGCGACTAGCAAAAAATAGGATGTATTTTGGTCCCTGTGTCAAGTGTATAAATAGGATTAGGCAAAATATTGACAATATAAGGGATTACCTAATTTGTGAGGGAATAAGTCTCCAGTACACAAAGTGGATATGGCATATGAAAAAATTAAATGCATATGGAATGGTATGGGATTATAGTTATCCCTTTAACACATTTAGCCGAATTGGTAATAATTAACTTGTTTTGCTAACTTCATTTTCATTTATATGTGATGTTGTAGTCATCATTGGAGTCTTTATGTTGTCTGCCCTCTCGTGAATACTGTGTATTGGTTTGATTCGTTGGCTGGCAGAAAAGCAGGGGACGACCAAAAATACGTCTTTGATACGTAAGTTTTTCCGTTTGTAAATTATTGCTTTTAAAGATGTTTAAATATGTTGTTTTCATATGTAACGATTGTCAATTCAATCGCAGCGCACTCAAGACATACCGATTTATGGGCGGTAAACGTGAAAGTAGAAATAGAACTACACAATGTTCTTATCCAAAAGTAACTACTTTGACTTTAAGTTCTTTTATTGAAAGTCGTTTTTATTCATTTATACATTTTAACAATATGTTTTTTATCTTTAGTGCCCTTAACAATCAGGCAATACTGAGTACGGATATTATGTCATCAGTTACATGTATAGTATCATTCAGAGTGGATTGACTAGAGATTTAGAAGATGTAATATGTAGTCTATCAAATATTGATAAGTTAATCGTTTAGTTTGATGAATTTGGATTGGTCTAATTGGTTTTAAATTTGTAGATTTTTGATAATGACGATGCTTACTTGACTACTGACATTGATTTGATCAGAGATTTGTTGGCTAAACGTCTTCTTGACTTGTAAATAATGCTTATTTCTTCAAGGTGAATATATAGTTCTAACTCTTGATGTCGACTTTTCTAGGATTAATTAGATTGATGAATTGTGTTTCTCTGCTACAAATGTACAATGATCTTTGCTCAGTAAATGAGATAATGACTTTTGTGTTTCGCTACCATAAGGATCTTCGCTTAAGTAGTTATACGTCTAACTCTTGGTGAATTTTGTGTTTCTCCGCCACAATGACTTTTGTTTTTAACTCTGTGTTTATTATGTTTGGACTTGATCTGGTGTACAAAATGGAATTACCTACTACAAACTAAATCAAATGTAGTAAATGGGTTAAATAAAGTTAAACAGAACGTTTTCTTAAAAAAATATTTATATGAGCCCTATTTAGTATATAAAGTGTTGTAGGATACATATAGCGCCTTTCATGATATAGGGTATCGTAGGCCCTAACTTTCTACTCCCATCATATACATCCCCTAAGGAAGGGCGCCAATTGAATTAAAAATAGGGTGTAAAAAGTACATTTTGTAGCTGTAAGAGATTAATACGCACATATTAATATATATTAATTAATATTCGTTTTGAGTAAAATGAACTATTAATGTAGTTAATTTAATATATTTTAATTTTGTTTGTATCGGAGTTTGTAAATTATTTATTTGATATGTTAATAAATAAATTAATATATTATAAATACAGAATTAACATATAAAATTTAAATTACATAAAAAATGCAATTAATAGATTCGATAGCATATATATTTTTAGTTTGAAATCATTTTTTTATCCTCCAGCCTAGTTTTCAGTATTATACATGCATGCATAACATACATAATATGTAATTTAGCTTATGCATGCATGTATGTACGTTGATGATAAGTTACATTATTTGTAGATATGAAAAGCGTGCATCATTTTAGCTTGTGCAAAAAAATGGGTTGATAGTGATTTACAAATAAAACACAGTAGTTCTCAAGTTTCCCACAATATGTAATTCATATGATAAAAGACTTAATATTAAAGGTATGTTTTAGTCGTTGAAATAAATGAATAAGTACAAAAGCATTCGAGGAGGAGAGGAAATGAATCGACAGAGATCAAACAAGCTGAAGACTTTTTTGTATTGCAATATCCATTGCTTGTATTGTTATTGTCATATACAGATGTATATATAGGATAGGATGGAGCAACTCAAGAATCTTCTACGTACATACTAATGCTATCAGACTTTTGTGTTTTGGGGGATTGGTTAGGACTGTATCTGCTAGTGGACTACTTATATTCTTGATTAGTGTGCATGTTTGAGAAATCGTTCTCCAATTGTGCACACGAATTAAGATGAAAAAAATCTTAAAATTCGTAAACATTTTGAAATTCGTAAAAACATCATGAAACATATAAATTTATTTTTAATTCTATAAATTTTTCTCAAAATTTATCAACTCATTGCCTACGTACTAACCGTATGTCTTTTTATTTGGAAGTGACAGTGACGATGAGATATGTGGAAGAATGCGATGCCTTTTGAGTGCGAAAAGAATCAATGCACAAGGGAATAATATATTACTATTAAATATTCTGTATTTTCTGTTTATGCCTATGGGAATAATATATTACTATTAAATATTCTGTATTTTGTGTCTATTCTGTTTAAGCCTATAGCTATGAGCTCCGCTTGACGGAAAATTTCTTATTGAATAAAGCCAGGCTTGATGATAATAGTTACGATCACGATTGTATATAAAAATTAAGATAAAATTTCTTTTAGATACTTATTTTAAAATCTGTAAAATTATTTTTTTAACAAATTCTCAAAGCACATTAAATTCAACTGATTAATTTAAAAGAATTAAATATATTAACATTCTATGTTGTTATATATTATTTAAATTCTATTCAATAAAAACGCAGCAACTCATCATTTTATAGTAATCGGCTCACAACATGTCTAAAAAATTCACTTTTTATTCTGCTTGTAAGAAAAAATAAACCTATCAGTTCTGATTAGCTGAGTTTTTTATAATCAAAAGGTTTATTTTTCTTAAAAATAAAATAAAATTTGAATTATTTCGTTGAGTCATTTATCAGTAAAATCAGCACACTTCAGCTGTTTCCAAGAAAGTGTGGCAGATGAGAGAGAAAAGAAGGTACGTATTTCTAAAAAATAATTAAAATAAAAAATTTAGGTGTCGTAATTTTACTGGTGAAACCATAAATGAGGTGGCAAATCAGGTTCACCCAATAAAGCAGTAAGGCACTTGCTTGTTACTTTGTTTCTAAACCAGAAATAAAGCATCTTTTAGTACAGTTCATATATCTTAAACTTCGATTCGTGCAATAATTGAGATCTTATTGATGAATTATGCATCAGATAATTTTTTTAATAATTTGTTTTTATATATGCTTCTAAATAAGCGGGCGGATCTGTGTACCGTAAAAGGCATATATTCATTAAATGTTGATCTCTTTCAAAAAATAAAATTATAAAATTCATTGTTAATTTTTTTATAATAATTTATGGTCATCATAATATAGATCATGTATCATGTAAAAACATACTAGATAACTCCTATACAGTAGAAAAGATGGGAGCACATTCCTTGGTGGTCAGCATGAAGTCCTCATCTTGATTTGGACCGTTCCTCTTAATTTTGGATGGTCCAAAATTAATTTATTTGTTTTATTTTTTTATAATTGGCATTTTATAGAAAGATAATCGTCCAAATGCTCATTTGGAAATTCAGTGGAAAATAACTTTTACGAAGTTCAAGACAAAATCTAGGCTTTGTAGAATATATTTTGGAAAAATACCTTTTACGGATTCTGAGATAAAACCTGAGTTTTAAAATACGATTATGTTTAAGAAGTTATTAATTTTTACGGAGTTTAAGGCAAAAAGTAAGTAGGAAAGATGAAAAAAAATTTATTATGAGAGATTGTATGATTTGACAAGAAAATAGCTTTTTCAGAACCTAAATTTTATGAGAAAACCTAAATTTTACAAAAATATAAGTATTTAAACAAAATTTAGGTTTTAGAATAAAACCAAGGTTTAGTCACAAAACCTATGTTTTGTTAAGAGGACCAAACGGGCCTCAAATCAGATCTCATCACTGAGATGAGGTTAAGACATACTATATATAGCTGCCACGAAGTTGTAGCCGGACATAAGGCCATTTAAAGCCAGCAAATTAAAGCCCCAAGAGGAAAAAAAGAGTGAGATGCATAATTAATTCCATGATTGAATCCCATCATTATATATAGGAAGCAGCCATGGCGATTCAAGAAGCAGCAACATCATCATTTTTCTTTGGTACAAAAAAGCAAGAAGTATAGATATGATGTTTTTCTCAGTTTCAGAGGCGAAGACACTCGCAGATCCTTCACTTTGCCTCTCTATGAAGCTTTGCGACGTAAGGGAATCAATACCTTCATTGATGACAAGAAGCTTGGTAAAGGGGAACGGATCGCACCTGCTCTTCTTAAGGCCATTGAGAGATCGAGAATTTCCATTGTTGTGTTCTCTCAAAACTATGCAAATTCCACTTGGTGCCTTGATGAACTGGCTCACATCATTCAATGCAAGAAGGAGAAGACACAGCTGGTTATTCCCATCTTTTACATGGTGGATCCAAGGGATGTTCAATACCAGAGAAATAGCTTTCAGGAAGCTATGGTTGTTCATGAAGATAGATTCAAATATGACCTAGAGAAAGTATGCAAATGGAGGTCTGCTTTGTTTGAAGCTGCTTGCTTATCATCTGCATGGGTTTTACAATATGGGTAGGTTTTCTTATACTCTTTCCTGGAACCTTTTAGTGATGAAGTTTTCAAATAATTAATCAGTGGTTAGCAAGCTCTTTAAGATGTTCAAATATTTTAATGAATGATAATCTCTTAACTGTAATTTTTTTCTTTTTAAAAAGTGCTTTTTGTTTAAATATTATCAGTAAAAAAAATTGAGCCGTGAACAGTGTAGATTTCGCTACAACGATGGGCACAATATACTCATCCCTGGGATGGACACTGGAATTGGTTTTGGTCTTAATAAATTAGACATATTGTTTATAGCTTGTAAAATTGTAAGGCTTTGTAAAGATTTTTTATATGTTTAACATTCATAATTTTTTTATTTATATATGTTTAACTTTCATAATCTTTTTATTTTCAATTTAGAGGTTTCTATTGTTTAATATTTTGACTTTTTTGTTTCTGCATGATTACTTTTGGATTTACTTAAATGATATAATTTAAGTAGCAAATATTTTATAATTTCAAAAAAATCAAACACATATAGTGAAGCGATTAAAATCTGTCAGAGCTAATTTATGTTTTGAGGTCATCTTCAAAGAATCAAATAGGACTCTGCTTTGAAAAACATATGATGATAGATGTGCATAAAAAACATAAAACATATTAACATTTTGAGAAAATCATCTTCATAGTAATTAAAAGTTAATTTTCCCTTTTGTAGATACGACCAAGGTGTATTTATTGAAAGTATTGCGGAACATGCGTATGCTAAGCTGCCTCCTAAACGCTTCCATAACGTTGATTATATAGTTGGACTTGAGCCTCGCACGGAAGAAGTGATTTCACGGTTGAACCAGTCCAGTGATAGAGTTTGTATGTTGGGGATTCATGGAACTGGTGGAATTGGTAAAACTACCCTTGCCAAAGCTATCTATAATTCAATCTTCTACCATTTTGGAGGTGCTTGCTTTTTGTTTGATGTCCGGGAAGAATCAAAGAAATATAAAGGTATTGTTCACCTTCAACAAACACTTCTATAAGAAATTCTTGGGGAAAAGAAGATGAAGTTTGGGAGCGTTGACGAAGGAATATCAAAAATAAAACATAGACTCTCTCACAAGAAGGTTCTGTTGGTTCTTGATGATGTCGATGAGGATGAACAGTTAGAACAACTTGCAGGCAGGTGTGATTGGTTTGGTTGTGGAAGCAAGATCATTATAACAACAAGAAACAAACAAATGCTAATTGCACGAAATGTTGAAAAAACATATGAAGTGATGGAGCTAAATGAGCATTACTCTCTTGAACTCTTTTCTTGGCATGCCTTTGGTATGGGCCAACCTCCAAAAGGCTACAAAAGTATATCCATTTGTGCTACAAGTTTTGGGCATGGCCTTCCTTTGGCTTTAAAATTGATAGGCTCCAATTTGGCACATAGAAACATAGAGGAATGGAGATACACATTGGAAAAATATAATCAAACCTCAAGAAGAACAACACATGAGATCCTCAAAATAAGTT
The DNA here is from genome assembly GCA_025593235.1 of Vachellia pachyceras. Taxonomy (NCBI): domain Eukaryota; kingdom Viridiplantae; phylum Streptophyta; class Magnoliopsida; order Fabales; family Fabaceae; genus Vachellia; species Vachellia pachyceras. Next base: position 14,156 of record JANTPZ010001990.1, on the reverse strand, counting down.
ACAATTGCTTACAAGATGGTGCTAAGCGTATTTTCCTTAACATTGCTTGTTTCTTCAAAAAGGAGACATTGGTATTTCTTGAAGACATGCTAGGAGCTTGTTATTACGGGACAAGGTTTTATATTGAAGTTCTTGTTGATAAATCTCTAATAACTATTGATGATGATGGCTGCTTACAGATGCATAATCTAATACAACATATGGGTAAGGAAATTGTTAAGCAGGAATCACCCTCGAATCTTGGTAAACGTAGTAGGTTATGGTATTACAAAGATGTGCTTAATGTGCTGCATAAAAATTTGGTAAGACCCCAAAATTTATCTATCACCCTGTATAGATTAATTTGTGCAAATTTGTCAAATATCTTACAATGTTACTTCTTTTTGAACTTCTTTTATAGGGAGAAAATGATATTGAAGGAATAATACTTGATCCATCTCAAAAGGAAGAAGTGAAATGTAATAGTTTAGCCTTTGAGAAGATGAATAACCTTCGAATTCTCATTATTAGAAATACTCAATTCTTAACAAGTCCCAAGTATCTTCCCAATAGTTTGACATTACTTCATTGGGAGGGATATCCTTCTATGACTTTACCACCCGATTTTTCTCCCCGAAAACTAGTCTGCTGCAATCTATATGGAAGTATTTTCAAATTTGAAGAGCCATTCCAGGTACCTTTTCACTCTTTTTTCTTTGTTTAAACTCCTTGAGAGAGCCGTAATGTCCTTACAAGAATAAAAATACTTTAACTTTCCTTGTATTGTACCGGAATTTTCTATTCAAAAGATAATGTTTCCCTATAGTTGCGGTTAATTAAATAATTTTTTTTTGTTTTGCAGAAGTTTGAATTTGTGACATATATGAATTTCTCGCAGTGTCAATTCATAAGAGAAGTACCTGATATGTCTCATTGTCAAAATCTAAAATCATTAAGCTTTCTCAAATGTCGCAATCTGACCAAAGTTCATCATTCAGTTGGATCTCTCAGTAAGCTAATCTTTTTAGATGTTGGTGAATGCACTAAACTTGAACGCTTCCCACGTGAAATCAAGATGGAATCTCTTCAAATGCTTGTTCTCAGTAATTGCAAGAGACTTGACTACTTCCCACATATAGTTGGAAAGATGGATGTAGTTTCAGATATTGTTGCAGACGGCTCTGCTATTAAAGAGCTCCCACCTTCCATTGGAAATCTATTAAACCTTGAATCTTTAGAAGTAGAGTCTTGCAAAAGGCTTAGGGAGCTTCCAAGCAGCTTATTGAAGTTGAAAAATCTTCGTGAACTTGGGTTGGGAGGCCTTCAAACCAATGGCAGAATATCTTTGAAGAAATTACTGCAGGACAACCAAACAGTTATAAATTGCACAAATTTAGAGTCCTTGGATCTCGGAAACAGTGGACTTTTGGATGATGATATTGACCTTACTCTTAAATGTTTCCGGAACGTGCAAGTTTTGATTCTGTCAAGGAATGATTTTGAGTCCCTTCCTGAGTGCATTAAGGAGTGTGCTAATCTAAGGGAACTACAAATAAATCACTGCAAGAGGCTAAGAGACGTTCCAGAGCTACCACCAACGTTGCTGTACGTGAAGGCAAAGAATTGCAAATCTTTAACAAATGAGTCGTCAGGCCGTTTATGGTCTTAGGTATTTCTCATGCATTTTGATAATTTTCATTTGTCATGGTATGAAACTTCTAGAAATCATGTCATAATTAGAGCTTCGTATAGGTGGGAACCAATTTCGGTGCTCATACTTCTTACTGATAAGAAGCAGTTTTAGTATACTCATCACAAAAATGAGTATCATGGTTCTCATCCTTCTAATAAGCACACATCGTTACAGCGAGATCGGCAAAATCTGAATACCATTTCAAATGTCTAAATTTAAATTTTTTAAATAAAAATTATTTTTCAAATTGATAGTTAAGATATTATTATCTTCATTGTAGATTATGTACACGTTAAAATAATTCATTTTAAAAATTAAAAATAGGAAAAAAAATCTAAACCATTCAAATTAGATGCATAGTGCATACTGATAATGAACTCTTGGTAGTCATCAGCCTACATAACACCAAAACCCTTTCCCTTATTAGTGTGAATTAAGAATGTTTGAACATTATGTTTAATAATTAAAATTCATTTAAAAGACATGGAAGGATAGAAAGATCACACTGAAAACACTCTAATATGAAAGGAGACATTAAGTCACTCGATATCTTTGAACAATTAAATTGAAAGTACTGTTTTATTTATTGGATCTAACTCTAAAAAAAAAGATACAATTTGGTCTCTAATACTGTTTAGACAAATCAGGTAAAAGAGGGCTTTGGAGCAATGATCATTATGCCAGCAACAACATTTCCTGATTGGTTCGAGTATTGATGTAAAGGAGGAACATTGTCTCTCCGTGTTCATGGGAAAAATTTCCCTCGTCTTGTCGTCGCATTTGAATCGGGGAAGGAAAAGACAAGGAAGAGTCGCTACTTCCATGTTTTTATGAGAATCAATGGTCGCAAAATGCAATGGGTAGAAAGTGATATTCCTTATGTACCTGACGACCGTAAACAGGGTTGCGTGCATGATTTTTTTGGGAGGCAAGATCATGTGTTTTTGTTTCGTTTGCTTGGATGTTTTAGTGAAGAAGAGTTGGAAGGGCTTCATAATTTTCTGGAATTGGATTGGAACGATGTGGACATACAAGTTATGTGTTGGTCACCAGATATTTCCGTAGTTAAGTGTGGTATTTATATGGATAAGCAGCAGACAAACATGGAGAATATTCAGTTCGTGTCTCCTAGGGTTTTCTCCATGAATGCTTCAAGAGCTTCACGGAAACGAAAAGCCATGGCTCCTCCTATTATTGAACTAGGAAGGAAGTTCTTGAGATATTTCGAGCCCGCTGATAAAGGAAAACGCAAGCTAGGGACAAAGTGAGAATATATACTTTCTTCTCCGTGAGAATATATACTTTCTTCTCCGCACGGTCGTTTAATTATTTTAAGGTTTTTGCTTATTATTAATTTTGTTTTCTTTCATGAATTGTAGGAGAAGAAGACGACACCAAGTTATTCGTTCGTGGTACAAGAAGGTTTATCCAATGGGTAAGCCTTTTTGGAGATTTCTTTACTCTTAGCTCTCAGTACCACATGCATAAAAAAAATTCTCAATACCACAATTGATGCCCTATCGTTAATTGATTAACTAAAAAGTGTTATGGTATTATTATGTAAATGTGTGTATCTTCCATTATTCTCAATTATCTTTTGTATCCGTGTAATTATTGATAGTGATTTAGTCTGTATTGTAAATTCATTTCTATAAATATAAGGCACTACATATGTATTAGACACTCTGGAGGTAATAAATAAGAGCCATGTCTTCTATGGCTCTCTAATTTTCTCTATCATTTTCTTTCCCTTAAATCCACAACACATATCAGCATGAAACTCTAGTAAGAGCTGCTTTGATGTTGTTATATTTATGTTTTCCCATTGAATTATTGAAAGAGATTTATAATGCAAGTCTTTCAATCTTGATACTCTAAGCCTTTCATTAGTTTAAATTTTGTTGCCAAAGGCTTAGACTGAAAATCAAAAGGTTATTTGAAGTCTATGATTATGCACTTAATATGCTTTTAACTTGTTCTGATCTCATGTGCATTTGTGCAAGATCTTTTTTCTTTCTCATTTGCATATGTTTTCTGGACGTATGTGTGTAAGTGCTTGGTCTGGTCGTATATGCTGGAAGCACTTCCAGACCTCTTTCAGTACAAAATAAATTCTCGTATGCATGTATACGCTTCCGGTACATACTTCAGCCCAAAACACTTCCAATTCTTGCTTCCTTTGGTTCACGTTTTGCTGTCTGTGAACTGTGTGTATGGGTATATATTTTCACGATAGAGTTCCTTATATGTGAAACTGTGTATATTTATCTTCAAGCAATTTATGAGTACGTGCGTATGCGTGAATCTACTTACATATCATCATCAAGCATTAGATTTTTGAAAGCTTGTTCACTGGAATCAATGGCTCCTTGCCGGAGGTCAGATTTTCGAAAAGCCTCAAGAATGGGATGGTTCATTAGCATTGGTTTTAACTTGATTTACTATCAGTTTAAATCTTGCCCAGTTGCTTCTTTCCCAATTTTCTGTAAATCTTGTCGTTAAAAAGTCCGCGAGGGACATCGGAAAAGGCCCCTTCTCGTCGCCTGAGAAGACGATCTGAACAAGAACAGGGACATTAGCGGCTGCGCGAACCGGGCCGCGCAGGAGGGCGTGTCGTGTAGGGTAACCAGACGCGCATGAAAGGGCCAAGACTGCCCTTGTTGGTTGATGATTGGGCAAGCGTTTTGAGCCTTGTATTAAAACTAGTTTTTCTTGCCCTTTTTCCTGAAACACGTTTGGGCCCCCTTTTTCTTGGAAGACTTATTAAAAAAAGGGGTCTGCGAAACTCTTTGGGCCACTATGTTGGGCCACTTTTATGAAAAAGGAACTTGATAATCCCGTTTTGGGCTGAGATTTAACAAACTTTCACAGGCCCTTTTACTGATTGCGTTTGTGGCCCTGGACTAATAATGCAAATATTTTTGTTTAATTTATTTCCAGAAAAATAGGCCCTCTTTGGAAATTTTCTTTGGGATCCATACGGTTTTCGTCTTTGCTTTTGGACTCTGTTTTGTATAAGGATATTTATTTTAGTTGTAAAAATATTTGAGTCGGATTATTTTAATATTGACAACATGTGTGTGGGTGGAGATAAATGTGTGGTGCAGGACGTGAGAGGGGAAAGGGAGAATATATAAAAATGGAGAAGGTAAAGAGACTAAGGAGAAAGGAGAAGAAATAGAGAGAGACTAAGAGAGTATTATTTCTTCAAATCAAATAGCTATTTATAATAAAATACGTTAGGGTTACTTATAGCCTCATTCAAACTCTATAATTAATGACAAGAAAATCAAATACAATAAAGATGATATTTCCAAATCAAAATAAATGCTAATCAAATCAAATCTGAGATATTAAGATATTGCCAAATCAAATCAAAAAAATGCTATTCAAATCAAATTTTACAATATTAAATATGATATTCTTCAAATTTTTGCCAGATTATCCTTAATTGTTTATAATTTCCATCTATTTCCGTTTATTTTATATAGTCCTTGAAGTTTAATTTCCTTTCATATCATTTATCAATTATTTGAAATGAATGGAATTTAACATTTAGCTATAAAGTTTGCAAAAATTATATTTGGGTGAAATATGCTAAGATTAATTTTTAAACAATATATGGATACATAAAAGAGTGGGAGGTTTTACAACTCCCAATGAAAACATGCATATGTGATTATTTCAATGCACGGGATGATATTTGTGATTTGTCATTTAATAACTGAATTGATTCTAGAAATTTTCTAACATCTTGAGTCCTTTAGGGACTTTCGTCATAAGTCAAGCCCTTTATTGTAATATCCCCAACAACCCTTCTTCGTTGATATTGTCCATGTTGCAAATAGAGCATGGTTTTGCTCTTATAGAATTCTACAGTACTTTGGAAAACATGTTTACAAGAGGAATGTATCCACACCCTTATAATGCATTCTTCATTCCCCTTCCCAATCAATATGGGACTTTACATCCACCCCATAAAGGCTCAGCGTCCTCGCTAGCACACCGATTGAAGGCTTGACTTTGATACCATCCCCGTAGACCCATTTTCTGAAGTATTGTAGAACTCTAGGAGAGTAAAACTCTGCTCTGTTTGCAACATGGACAATATCAACGAGAGAGGGATCTGGGGATTTTACATTTATTGATTGTTGGGTTAATCAAATAATGAAAAATATTTACATCCCTGCTAGTAAATATATTTCTTCACAACATATACAAGATTATTGTGTAAAGCATTAGGTTATAAGATGTATCATATATCTTATCATTGTGCCTTTTCCATTTCTCTTCCATACAAATACTCATTTTCTATTCAACTGACTTTATATCTATACGAGTAAGGACTACAACTTCCAAAACTTTTCGTTTTTCAATGACAATAATTCTGCATTTATGGATTACATCGATATGATCAATCCTTTCTTTATTTGGCACTCAATAATGGATATCGGCTCATGATTCTCATCATTCATTACCTCATGTGCTATTTTATCATATGTTGTCAATATTGACTTCATTTCCTTCCCATCTAATTCCATAATTTATTGAGATTTCATTACTTCCAAATGTGTCAAGTACCTATGTCTCTTCTAGGACTATAATATTCTCTTCTCGAGAAAATAACTCTTCAAGAGCTAGCTCTTCTAGAGCAATCAAGTATTCTTGATTATCTTTAACTGACCATTTATATTCTTGGCTCCTTTTATTTTTCGAGGATTCTATTATCTTTTAAATTGATGGGCTTTTTACGCATCGGGCGTGTCTTAAATTTGTTCATAATAGATTGTCCTTCAGGGATACAAATCCTTATGAGAGCATTAACAATTGGAATGTGTGGCTTAATCACTTTTTTGGAGTCAATAAATGCTTCGAACATTTTGTTAGCTAAATTCTATGAATGAATTATCTTTTGAATTTTTAGTAGACATTCTTTTAGTATGATGATCAAAAGTGAGCCAATGCTAATCCATTCCGGCTAATCTTTTTACCCAACTAATAATTCTCTCCCCTTGATGCTAAAAGAAGTAATTTATTAAATGACACTCAACAAATGGTGTCATAAAATTCATAATCAGCATATATACACATCTTACTTTAAGGACCCATTTTGGTGTGGTATGTTGGTTTTACAAGTATATATAATACACACCCAAAGTAGGAAATTTTAGGTTCTTGATCAAAACCTTTGCAAAAGGAAAAACTTTTGATAACTTGTTAGCCTCATGTGAATTAAGATTGATGCATACAAACTGGTTAGTCCATAAGTAGAATATAAGAGATTATATTTCATAAATAAAAGGTTGCAACCATTTAATTATTTAATCAATCATTTTGCTAGTGCATTTTGTGTATGAACATAAATTACAAGATGTTCAATATCAATTTCAACTTACATGCAATCTCGTTAAGGATAGTGAAGTAAATTCATTAGCACCTTCAAAACGATGTTTCTTAATCAGATAATCAAGATAATATGCTCTTAACCATATTCGTTGAGTAAAGAATCTTGCAAACTTCAAGTTGCAAGAAGATAATCAACAAACGTGAGACCGTTTAGTTGATGCATCAATTAAAACCATATTGTAACTAAATGATTTACTATGTGGGTTTATTGTCCCACAAATATATTCCTATATCCAATTTAGGAATGTAAGAGGCTCACATAGATATCTATTTCTGTGAATATCATGAAATTTAATAACTTTTTTATAAATTGGATAGAATAGAGTACATTTCAATGCATAATTGTGTTCCTTTAGATAAGATAATATTGACTCTTCTGGAGCATTTAATGCATATCCAATTTATTCATTATACCCACATGTTGCCCTTTTTATGGTTCTTATCAGTTTATCATGAAACTTAATAAGTTTCTTACAAATTGGATATAATAGAGTGCATTTTCAATGCATAATTTTTTTATATAGGTAACATAATATTGACCCTTCCATAGCCTTTAATGCATATTTAATTTATTCATTATGCTCACATGTTGCCCTTTCTATGGTTCTTATAAGTTTTTCTCCACTTTAGGTGGAAATTAAAACCACTACGATTCTAATCATGCCAATGCCCTATGACTGTGGTCATATCTACTTTCTCAACTATCACAATTATTACGTTTAAATATTTACTTCTAGGAATAGAGTTGAGCTTATTGGACATATCCATGATTTTTCAACAAAATTTGTTGTTTTGTTTTGCAATGAGAAAGTAAAAGATTAAACCAACATACTGAATTTTGTAAATGTAAATGCATCGATTTATAATAGCTTTCAGAAGGATGACCAGATTTTGGTTGCCATACATTTATTTTAAATTATTCCAAAGAACAAGTGAGTCTTTTATGTATGTAGTATAGATAATGCTATGGCTACTACCCAAAGTTACATATTAAACACAAATATCGACCTTATGCAATTGAGTTTCAGATATGCATAATCTTTAATGAGAATTTCATCAATTGAGTTAAACTAAAATATTAAGTTCTCTCAGCAATCTATACATATCTATACAGTCATTTATTCCTCCATATTACCATTTAAATGCAACATTGTATAATCCAAACAGTTAAATAATTGAAAAATTTTATAATTAAAACAATTTCAACAATAGGATACCACACAAATAATATTCTACAATTTGATTACATAAATCATGCATGAGAAAAAACATAATTAATTTAACAGATGATCTCAAAATAATTTAATTGAATACTTAACTCATGGTAATTAATAACATTATTGAATAAAGATAGAGTTAAAAGAACTTTATTTAACCCCAAAATACTTTTTAGAATATTTTTCAAATGACCTAAATGAGAATCAACTTAATATAGTTGAAAATAATATTTTAGAATTCATTTGATAATTAAATAACAAATCATAAATATCATATCGTACACTGAACCATACACACACATTTTCATTAAGAGTTTTAAAACCTCCAACTTTTTCATGTATACAAATATTGTTAAAAAATTAATCTCATCATATTTCTCTCAAATAAAATGCTTACAAACCTTTTAAAGCACGAAGAGGCTAAATATTAAATTTACTTCACTTCAAATTGATAAATGGCATAAGAAAATTAAACTTTAATAAATGGCATATGAAAAATAATCACGTCTATTTCTTCGTATATATATTTTGAATATTAAAACAACATGTCTCAAATAATTTTTTCTGTAATAATATATACACACACAAACTCATGAGTCCAATCACAAATCGTCCAGAAATTAAGAACAGGAGCCCAGAACATTTTTCTGGAAAATGGGGTATTTTTTATTTTGTAGACCCAAATACATTGGCCCAGATATTTTTTAATTTACAGGTCCATATGCGTTTTGAAAAAGAGGGTCTGATTTTTTTTTAATACCTTGGTCGAAAACGATACAACCCCAAATGCATTACCTTTTTTTAAAATCAGCAGAAAAAAAAAAATCAGCAGAAAAAACTGTGGCCCAAACGCTCTAGTTTAGACTTTTTCTTGAATTTTAAGGCCCAAAACATGTTGGTCCAAAAGTTTCAATTTTTATTTTAGACCCTAACACAAGGCCCAATTCACAAAACCTTTTTTTAAAAAAAGTCAAAGGTCCAAAACGCAAACCTCGCATAACCCGCCCCGCCACCACCTACGGCACGGTTCCCCTTCTCCTTCACACAGCCGCTGGATTTTTTTCCGGCGAGGAAGCTTGAAGATTTCCGCACAAAACACACACACACACACACATATCACTTACATATGAAGGCTCTGTTTGTTTTACCCGTTTTGCCAACGGGTGCGTTTACCAAGACACTTTTCCTCTCACATAAACTACCTCGGAATCTGTGTCCGTTTTCCTAACGGACTATCCAAACAGAGCCGAAACTTACCCTGATCCTTTCCTTTTACTGACGAAAAACCATTAATTCTGGTGATTTTCCAGATTTGTGAAAAAAAAGCACATGCCAAAAACTCTGAACATACATATACTCACAGATCCCTACATAGATTCATGGATATGAAGAAAACACATATATTTACAAATCCTGGCAATAAAAAAAAGGAAGAAAATTTGAATTGTGAAGAAATCATACTTAGGAGGGAAATAATGCTATAAATTAAAAAATAAGAAGGAAGTAGGAGGAAGATCATGATGATAAATGATGTGCACAGAAGGAAGGGGAGAAGAGAGCGCATAAGAGAGAGCAGGGTGAAGGGTGTGTTATTTAGTGTGACATGTCTTATATTTACGAATTTACAACATTAAGGTAAATCTCTATTAAAAATTACATGATGTAATAAGAAAATACAAAATACAATTGAAAATAATAAGAAATATGGATATCCACGTAATAGTATTAATAACAAGGAGATTTTTAGTATTGGTCTTATTCAAGACTACCATCGAGAAATAATAAACTATTAACAAGCTGGTTGAAACTTAACCCATATGTTCTAAACCGACTCATGTTGACGAATTCTCAACTAATCATATATGACAAAAATGCTTAACCTTCACACGTAATTTGATCCTACTCTTGTCTAAACAGGTGTTCTTTTTTCACATCTATGAACGATTCCTTCCAAAAGTTAAATGCCCGTTAGAAAATTGTTGAAAAAAAATACATTTTGACAAATTGTATTTTGAAAGAATGCATTTTATCCAAAATGTATTTTGACATAATGTATTTATGTTTGGATAAATATTAAATTTACAGTAAATTTAGTCTGCCAAAAAAGCTTTTTTTTAAGAATGTATTTTGAAAGAATAAATTACCAAACATTAGAGTCTGTAAGCTAATGAACTTTTGGATTCAAATTGCATTTTGATCCCAAAAAATTGCTGTCAAACATGCACTAAGCTGTCAATAGTCACAACCATGATGAGAATAATGTTTCGACTTACATTATTCATAATTGGAGATTTGTTTATATTATTTTTTTGTTCAACATAGCATTTTTTATTGAAAACAATTTTATTCAAAATACTATTAAATACTATTTTAAACTTACAAGAAACTAATGTAAATTGTGACGGAAAGTTTTTTTTAGTTGGTCCACGTCAGCCAAGACTAAGCTAATAATATAAAATGTAAGGCAAACATTATCCCATAAATTTTCTATTAAAGGTGAATAATGACAAATGTGGAGACAATAGAACATAAAGATTTATTGAGAGCGGGAAGAAGGCAAGGTTTCAATTTAATTTTCATTCAAAAATTAAAAAGAAGGTTAGGGACAATTTGGTAAATGTAAGTTTATTATTTTTTGCAGATGACCATGAACCTTTCATAATAATTTTATATATTTCAAAATTCTTGAGAATAAAAATTTCTTAAATGGAATCCTATAGATCATGTATCATTTGCTCTTAGCAAATCAAACATGTCTATCGATCATAGAATTCTGACTTTATGTGCCTATGTTGGTTATAGCTTTTGAACCTGCAAAACTGCGTTATCAAACCTCAACGCTGAAAGGGAAAAGAAATACTGGTTCGTTAGGGAAAGTAGTAAAAATTATCTTTACGTACGAGTCAAATATGTGATGGGAATTATCTTATTCTACATAAAAATACTATTAAACTTAGGTTTGGGATCCCCAGAAACTCAACCAAATAAGGCCACTTATTTGTAAAAAAAGTTGAGATAAATGACTTTTGATCCTAAATCGGAGTTGAGGAGGCCAAAACTACTTTTTTTATGCCTTTACTTCTCAAATTATATTATTTTCACTTTTTAATATAAGAATTAATTAATTCTTTAAAAGGTTAAAAAGTTAAATATTTCTTTAAAAGTATTTATTTACGTACATCATTAAACTTTATATCAATTAATAAGTTGAACAAATTAATTTGAAAAAGTGATAAATATAAGTATTATAAAGTAATAATATATTTAGCTTTTTAACATTTTTTACAAAAATTAATTATGTCTTATATTAAGAATAAATTGTATAGTCTCTTTCTCCTTTGAGATAATGATTATTTTAGTTAAAAAAATAGCATCTAATCATAAACATATTGCAATAATTGACTCATTTTACCGGGGTGGTTTCAATTTCATAATCATCACGCATCAATGGCGCTTTTGCATTTCAAGGGTGGATTGATTATTTTGTTAATAGCATCATTGGCACGTCGGTAATAAACAAATTTGCATGCTAAGTCGTGTCATGGTACCAAGACTTAGAAGTTGACACCCACCCACCCATCCACCACTGCAGTGTGTTAAATAATAATAACATCTTATTCCAAGAAACTTCCTACCATCTTCCTCCCTTCTCAATTAGACGATCCACGTTGTCTAAGGTGGTGTCTCTTTTCAATTTTCAGATCTCAATACCATTGCAATTAGCTTAGTGATGGCTGTTCAAGTAGCACCGCCATCATCTGAGGGCTACTCCGACAAATCCAAGTCTAGGTATGATGTTTTCTTAGTTTCAGAGGCGAAGATACTCGCCAGTCCTTCACCGTACGTCTCTATAATGCTTGAGACGCAAGGGAATCAACGCCTTCATCGACGATAAGAAGCTTGGCAAAGGGAAATGGATTGCCCCTGCTCTTCTTAAAGCCATTGAGAGATCGAGGATCTCCATTATTGTATTCTCCATTAACTATGCTACTTCTATATGGTGCCTGGATGAACTTGCTCACATTGTTCAGTGTAAGAATGAGAAGAACTAGGTGGTCTTGCCTATCTTTTACAAGGTGGATCCTATGGCTGTTCAGTATCAGAGAGATAGTTTTGAGGAGGCCATGGCTAATCATGAAGATAGATTCAGAGATGACCCAGAAAGAGTTCAAAACTGGAGATATTCTTTGTCTGAAGCAGCTTCTTTATCTAAAGCTTGGCTTTTAAAAGATGAACCTGGGTATGTTTGATTTATAGTATTTTTCGAATTTTCAAATTCTTTATCAGTTCTTGCTTATGATATAACGTTATGTGAAGATGATTTTCATAGTGAAAAATTGATTTTCTCTTTTATAGATACGATGAAGGTGTGTTTATTGAAAAGATTGTTGAAGATGTATATGTTAGGCTACCTCCTAAACGCTTCCAGAACCCTGATCATATGGTTGGACTTGAGACTCGCATAAAAGAAGTGATGTCGCTTTTGAATGAAACTGATAGTAGCGTTTGTATGTTGGGGATTTATGGAACTGGTGGAATTGGCAAAACAACCCTTGCAAAAGCTGTCTATAATTCAATGTTCTACCAATTTGAAGGTTTTTGTTTTTTGTCTGATGTCAAAGAAGCATCAAGGAAATTCTTGGGCAAAGTTCATCTCCAACAAAGACTTCTATCAGATATTCTGGAGGAGAAGGTTACGATGTTTGGGAGCGTGAACGAAGGAATATCTAGAATAAAACATAAACTCTGTCTCTCTTTAAAAATATCAAGGTGCATTGTGAATCAAGTGGAGGCTATATTATTTGCTATTGAGAGCAAATTTTGTGAATTATTAAATTTTATAGTATATATGAAAGTTTAATCATTTATCTAGTATGGAGATAAATGTGTTTTAATCTTCATCATTTGTGGATGTATATTTATTTTGGTATAAATATGCATGAGTATCATGATATTTAATTTTTAATGTGAATGACGCATTAGTTATAATGCTTTGTTGCTTCAAATTTAATTTGAAAGCATGGACAAATCAAATGTGATTTTGGATGTTGAAATTATAACGGAATAGAGATGTAAACAATATATGATATTGAGAAATGTTGTTGAAGTTTGGTTTGACTTTGAGAATTATTGTGTAAATATTTGTTATGATGCTAAAACATTATTTGAAGTGACATTTGCAGCTCAATTTGTGTATGGACAAATTTAAAGAATTTTTTGCATTAGTAAATATTAATCCATGTAATATAGCTTATGCTATATAGAGATTGAACATATATAAATATGCATCATACTTGAGAAATAAAATATTTGAGGGATACCATAAATGTTGGTGTCATGAACAGTGGATTCCCGTTGTATTGAGATACACGGATGTTAACTGAACTTTAATTTTATATGAGAAAATCCACTATGATTATTCACCTTTAATGGTACTTGAAATAATTATTATGTGAAGAAGAGTTTATTGCTCTGAAATTGATTGATATTGGATGCCTAAGTTGTTGAAAACTTATTGGCAAAATTTTGGTGTGAATCCGACATTTTGTGTCGATGAGTTATGATTACCAAATGGCAATATCCATTGTAGATAGAACAATGGTACCAGTAAATATTGTTTGAGATATAATTTGATATAGCATGCTACAAAACTATGGAGTTATCTCAATCGATTTTGTGAAGTCAAATTGACCTAGTGGATCCATCAACAAAACCTCTAGGGAAGTAACAAATTATTGAAACATCGAGGGGAATGGGACTTAAGCCAATTTGAAATTAACAGTGATGGTAACCCAACCTTTGTGATTGGAGATCCCATGAAGAAGGTTCATATGGGTAAGAACAAGTCACTCGTTAGTTCT